>CAUYLG010003079.1:0-135834 GCA_963573385.1 Cacajao melanocephalus | reverse complement strand
CGTAGATTAGGTCTTTTCACATAGTCCCATATTTCTTGGAGACTTTGTTCATTCCTTTTTACCCTTTTTTCTCTAATCTTGCCTTCTTGTTTTATTTCATTGAGTTCATCTTCGACCTCCGATATCCTTTCTTCTGCTAGGTCAATTCGGCTGTTGAAACTTGTACATGCTTCGCGAAGTTCTCATGTTGTGTTTTTCAGCTCCATCAATTCATTTATATTCCTCTCTAAGTTATCCATTCTCGTTAACATTTCGTTAAATCTTCTTTCAAGGTTCTTAGTCTTTGCATTGGGTTAGTACATGTTCTTTTAGCTCACAGAAGTTTCTTATTATCCACCTTCTGAAGCCTGATTCTGTCAGCTCGTCGCACTCATTCTCCGTCAGGCCTTGTTCTCTTGCTGATGAGGAGCTGTGATCCCCTGTAGGAGGAGAGGCATTCTGATTTCGGGTGTTCTCAGCCTTTTTGCACTGGTTTCTTCCCATTTTCGTGCATTTATCCACCTGTTGTCTTTGTAATTGCCGACTTTCAGATTGGGTCTGAGTGAACGTCCGGTTGTTGGTGATGAAAGTTTTTTCTGTTTCTTAGTTTTCCTTTGGCAGATGCCCCTTCCCCACAGAGCTTGGCGTTCCCAGGTTCAGCTGTGCTTACTGTGAAACTCTCGGTCCTCAGCGCTTCCAATTGCTGTTCTTTTGGGGGTGGGACCAGCCAAGCCGGACTCAAAGGGTGCCCAGTCCCGTATACTCTGCACTGAGAAGCGCCATGCCAAGGCGCCGGCAAAACAACCGCACTGGCCAAAAGAGTTGCGCTGGTGACCCGAGTGGCTCCTCCGCTGGGTATGTCCCAGTTTGTGGGCAACAGAAATTCGTCTGAAATTGCGGCATCCACTCGCTTTCTGTGCTTTCACTATGAGCTACAATCCTGAGCTGCTGCTAACGGGCCATCTTGGATCTCTCTCCTATATATACATAGTTTTTAAGACAGAGTCTCACACTGTCACCCAGGCTGGTATGCAGTAGCACAATCTCGGCTCACTGCAACCCCCACCTCCCAGGTTTGAGCAATTCTCCTGCTTCAGTCTCCTGAGTAGCTGGGATTACAGGTGTGTGCCACCGCACCTGGCTAATTTTTATGTTTTTTAAAGTAGAGATGAGGTTTCTTCATGTTGGCCAGGCTGGTCTTGAACTCCTGACCTCAGGTGATCCACCTGCCTGGGCCTCCCAAAGTTCTGGGATTACAGGTGTGAGCCACTGCGCCTGGCCCCTGATATGACTTTGAACGGGCTCTTTATCTCAGTGAAAGGCTGATATTCCCTTTCTTTGTGGGAACAGAGTCTTCACTGGTTGGGCGCTTGGGCTGCTTCCAGCTTTGGGCTATTAGAGATAATGCCAGCTTCTTTGTCTGCTGACAACGGTGAAAATGGTGAAATGTGTCTATTGTCAAACCTTGACACTGTGTTCAGGCTCATTTCAGAAGTATCTTTCTGTGCTTGAAGTCTGGCATCCTCTGTAGCATAAACAGTATCGACAACTGATTCCAGAGACTCCCAAAGGAAAACCTCAGGCTATTTCCAAAGGAGAGCAAAGAAGATGTTCAGTATGGAATTCAGGGTCGCTGTGGCATCTCATTGATAAACTTTGGTATTTCCTTTGACCATAATTATTTAGCAAATGCTCTAGCAATCATTGCCGCTGGTAATATTTTTTTTAAAACCAAGGAGTGATTTAGAAATCACTTACCTTAAGCCATAGAAACTGGGGCGCTGAGGGACTCATTCTGTATTCTTCTGCAGCTTTTTAGATAAACAATTACCATAGTTTTTTTCTTTTTTTTGAGATGGGGTCTCACTCTGTCACCCAAGCAGGAGCATAGTGGCACCATCTTGGCTCACCGCAGCCTTGACCTCCGAGGCTCAAGCCGTCCTCCCACCTCAGCCTCCCAGGTAGCTGGGACCACAGGTGCACACCACCATGCTCAGCTAATTCGTTGTGTTTTTGGTAGAGATGGGGTTTTGTCATGCTGCTTAGGCTGGTATCATTCCTGGCCTCAAGCCATCCTTGACCTCCCAAAGTGCTGGAATTACAGGTGTGAGTCACCATGTCTGGCCAAGAATTACTATAATTTTATGATCAGAACTGAGTAACCCATGTGCTTTTATTTCATGCTCAAATAAAACTGATCAAGTGATCTTGTTTTTCAAGTGAAAAAGTCATGACAACCATAGTAGCTACTACTATTTATTGACTTCTTTTGATTTAGGTGTTTCGTTGTTGTTTTTTGAGATGGAGTCTCACCCTGTTGCCCAGGCTAGAGTGCAGTGGCATGACCTGGGCTCACTGCAACCTCTGCCTCCTGGGTTCAAATGATTCTCCTGCCTCAGCCTCCTGACTAGTTAAAAAAAAAAAAAAAGAAATTGAATGATTGTAAGCAGAGGACTGTCTGTGCTACTATTATTTCCATTTTCCAGATAAGAAAACTGAGGCTGAGAGGAGTTATGCAACTTCCTGCCCTTAAAGCCACAAAGCTAGAGCATGGTGGAGGCAGACCAATGGTGCCTAGTTTACCACTTGCTTATTACCACTGAAAGAAGAGATGACATTTCCAGGTGTTTGGGATGCTAATTCAATTCATTCAGTGTTTATTTAGGACCTAGCAATGTTTGTCTCCCAGGGTAAGGAGTGGGATATCTTTTTTTTTCCTTGAGATGGAGTTTTGCTCTTGTCACTCAGGCTGGAGTGCAGTGGCGTGATCTCGGCTCACTGCAACCTCTGCCTCCCAGGTTCAAGCAATTCTCCTGCCTTTGCCTCCCAAGTAGCTGGGATTCCAGGCCGCGCCACCACGCTTGGCTAATTTTTGTATTTTTAGTAAAGATGGAGTTTCACCATGTTGGCCAGGCTGGTTTTGAACTCTTGACTTCTGGTGATCCGCCTGCCTCAGCCTCCCAAAGCGCTGGGATTATAGGTGTGAGCCACTGTGCCTGGCTGGGGTAGGGTATCTTAAAAGGTTGTCACCTGTATCCTTAGATCCAGGGGAGATTTTATTTCAGCTTTTATATCCATAAAATAGAGCTTTTACGGTGGCTCACACCTGTAATCCCAGCGCTTTGGGGGGACCAAGGTAGGCTAATCACCTGAGATCAGGAGTTCGAGACTAGCCTGGCCAACACGGAGAAACCCTATCTCTACCAAAAAGTACAAAAATTAGCCGATTGGAGGTTGTAGTGAGCCGAGATCGTGCCACTGCATCTCATCCTGAGGGACAGAGCAAGACTCTGTCTCAAAAAAAAAAAAAAGCTGAGATAAAATCTCCCGTATGTAAGGATACCAACTGAAATTAGCAAACAAAGCCAAAATCAGTATATTTTGTTTTTCTGAGTGTACAAAAATAGGAAAAACCTCAGATTTGAGGTTGGAAAATAAAAGATGTGAAACTACCCTTGGCTAGCACCCATCTGCCCCTTCTCTCACTCATGCGTTATTTGTCACTTGCAGGGAAGGTGGAGGGAGGGACGAGATGGCAGATGGAGGAAGAGACAACTTGGAAACCCTCATTTCTTCTGGTTTGCTTCTGACTTGAACTGAAGCTCATGCCCCCGTGAACCTGGGAACATTCTGATTTCTGGAAGGAGCTGTGTGCAGAAGGTCTGACTGGATCAAATTAAAACTTTGGGTTTCAGGTAGGCAGAGCCACAAAAAAGTTAAGTTGGCATGTCTTGTCCAAGGCTACCTATCAAGACAGAAATAGAAGCGGCTCTCTGGCCTGGCCATCTGGGACTGCGTTGCCTCATTGCAGGGCCTGCCTATAACTGAAGGTTCCGCATGAGTCACAGACTTCCCCAGTACAGGGCAACAACCCAGGGGCTTGGTAACTGGGCTGAGGGAAAGAGAGAAGTTTTTGTTTATGATCTCATTCCAATCAGAATGTGTCCAGACGCCCAAATATTTGATTTGAGCCTGGTTGCTAAGAGACCTCCCACTGGGACCCAGCTGCCTGCGGGCAGGAGGGCGGTATTGGCATCACTTCAGATTTCTGCCAATTTATTCTGAAACCAGAAAACCTAGAACCTCGGCCTCCTCAAGGCAGCCAGGGGGAGAGGAGAGATCTGAGTCAGCTGAACTACAGAGAGAAAACCCCCGCGAACTTTCTGCCAGGGAGCTGTAGGAAGGCTCGAGATAGAATGATGGCATTGAGCTTGTTTATTTCATGGGAAATAGGCCGAGAGGGTCAGGAAGAAGAAATTGGAGCTTTGTGCTTAGAAATGCAAGTGTCATCAGGGATTCCAGAGCAATGCTGGATTTCCAAGTAATAATTGGGCATCGTGAAGGCTACCCTGATTCAAATTTGGAACCACACACCCAGCGTCTTGGGTTTTAATTGCCTGGTGACTTAAACCCCTTAGGGAAATGGCATGAGTAACACTGCCATGGGTAAGCAGGTGTGGGGTCAGTGCACATGGGAGAGTGGGGAAGCCTGCTTCTGGCTTCTCTCCTTTCTCAGCAGAAGGCCGACAGCTGAAGGAAACAGGCTTTGCATCTGTATTGGTATTAATGGGCTTTCCCACACTAGTAGCCACAGTAGCAGCCAAAAAGAACCCCTGGATGTGACCTCTGTCCCCAGTGCCATTCTCTGGACCAAGTGGTGATAAATACAGACCTTGAACTTTTTCCAAGGTTTTGTTTTGTGTGTTTTTTGGTCACCCAGGCTGGAGTGCAGTGGTGCAATCTTGGCTCACTGCAACCTCCAACTCCCAGGTTCAAGCGAGTCTCATGCCTTATCCCAGTAGCTAGGACTGCAGGCACGTGCTACCAGGCCTGGCTAGTTTTTGTGTTTTTAGTGGAGACGGAGTTTCACCATGTTGGCCAGGCTGGTCTCAAACTCCTTATCTCAGGGCAGGAGAAATTGGATTTCCCAGCTCAAGCAATCAGGCAGGAAGGGGAAAAGGAGCAGATTCCTCTTTCCTCCATCTTTTTGCTCTCTTCAGGCCTTCGTTGGATTGGTTGATGCCCTCCCATGCTGGGGAGGATTTTCTACTTCACCATGACCCCCGTGGTGCAGTCAGGTTGACACATAAAATGAATCACCACAGTCTTCCTCTCAATGACATTCTCTGGAGCAGGACAGCACAGTGGGTTTTACTTTCAGATGGAAACTTATAGCAGGTTCCTCTCTTTTCTGATGAGCCATATGATCTGGAGCAAGTTCTGATGCCTCAATTTCCCCACTGGTCAAAAGCTATTCTGATATAAATTATTATACCATACATACACACTCATAGGTTCATCACAGCATTATTCATCATAGCAAAGACATGGAATCAACCTAGATGCCCATCCATGGTGGACTGGATAAAGAAAATCTAGTACATATACACCATGGAATACTATGCAGCCATAAAAAGAACGAAATCATATCCTTTGCAGCAACATGAATGGAGCTGGAGGCCATTATCCTAAGTGAATAACACAGGAACAGAAAACCGAATACTGGCTGGGAGTGGTTGCTCACACCTGTAATCCCAGCATTTTGGGAGGCTGAGGTGGCTAGACCACTTGAGGTCAGGAGTTGAAGACCAGCCTGGCCAACATAGCGAAACCCCATCTCTGTGAAAAATACAAAAATTAGCAATACAAAAACTACAAAAATTAGGGTGTGGTGGTGCACACCTGTAATACCAGCTACTTAGGAGGCTGAGGCAGAAGAATCGCTTGAAACTGAGAGTTTCAGTGAGCCAAGATCGCAACACTGCACTCTAGCCTGGGCCACAGAGTGTGATCTTGGCTCACTGCAACCTCTGCCTCCTGGGTTCAAGCAATTCTCCTGCCTCAGTCTCCTGAATAGCTGGGACTACAGGTGTGTGTCACCATGCCCGGCTAATTTTTTTTTTGTATTTTCAGTAGAGATGGGGTTTCACCACATTGAGGTGGTCTCGAACTCCTGACCTCAGATGATCCACCTACCTCGGCCTCCCAAAGTGCTGGGATTACAGACATGAGCCACTGCTCCCGGCCTGAATTGACTTTAAAGGGCTTAGATCAACTTTGCTTGACAGGAAAATAAGACAAGAAAGGAGATGCATGCACAGTTTCATGAACAGAGAAGTCTGGAAACCTAGAATGAATAGTTTGACTGTAATACGGAAGGTAATGGAGAGTCACCAACGCGGTGCCCAGCTGGGCCTCACGGTTCCAGAAGGCATAGGATCAGCAAGCGCTGTCATTTCTGTCTTGCAGACCAGCGAAAGATACCCTCAACAAGTGAAATATACTTAAATTTAGGGAGAATGCCCTTCGATATTAAGTTTTTTTTTAAAGAAAGTTTTTAGTTTTTAATGAACTTGTAAACATAAAAGCTCCCATTTCAAAATATGAACAAAATCCCAGATCGTGTAGGTGTTTACAGTGATTACATTTATCTAAGCAACGTACCTACATGTTCAGTTGTGAGATGTCAACACTTAAGTTTTTGCTGGTTAAGTCTTTGTGCCGAGAAAGTCTGCAAGACCTGCTTAAATTTGTTACCCCACTCTGGTTCAATAGACCATGTCATCCAAGGTACCAATAACTTGCTTCCACCCAAGAAGCTATGACGTCATTGGTGCTGCATGATGGTGTCATCACAGGATCCCTTCACCTCCAGACCAAAAGAGATAGTTTGTTGTCATGAATGCAGGGATCCATGAATGCAGGAGAAGGCCACTCCAAATAAGATGGGTTGCGGCAGACAGAGGGCCAAATTCTGCATGGAGATCTTGAATTTTCCGCAGGCTGCTCAGCCAAAAGCTGTCTCTTAGTTTTTCAGTAATGATAGATGACAAAGCCTGGGGTAAAAATAAATCCACTTGCGTGTTGTTTCTGGCTGGTTCAGCAGGAAACAGCATCGTTAACCTTCAGGGGAGTAGGGGATGCTTGAGATCTGGAAGCCGGGGCCTCTTTAGGGGGAATGGCTAGGGAAGGCTGAGGGGCTACAGAGTCACCCTGGGCTAAGCTCCTCCTCACTGTTCTCTTTTCTTAGTTAATTAGGAGTAAGGCTCTTGTCAGGGCTGGTAATTGAAACATCTTTCTGAAACGTTTCAGTTTAAGGCCAGCCATTGCATTAGGTAGGGTACCTCTATTTTATCCCGAGTGCAGTTGTCATCCGAGCACCCCATAGACTGGTTTATGTCCATCTGAGGCGTAAATTCCAGAGAAGCCTCAATTGGTGAGCAGTGGAAAAAGCAGTTGGACCTGGAATGCGGAGAGGCACTTAGCTTTTGCCCCATAACATTCTGGATGGATATTTGCCCTTTACCCTTCCCCTATTTTCAGAAACATTTGGAGAAGGAGAAGACCCACAGTGGCCCAACAGTGGCAATATCTTAAAAAAATTTAAAACCTATAAGTCATTCACCTTTATTGGTCTTTACTTATAGGTCTATAGTTTTAGTATTATTATTATTATTATTTTCTGAGACAGGGTCTCACTCTGTTGCCCAGGCTGGAGTGAAATGGCACAATCTTGGCTCACTGCAACCTCCACTCCCCCAGGTTCAAGTGGTTCTCCTGTCTCAGCCACCCTAGTAGCTGGGACTACAGACGCACACCACCCCGCATGGCTAATTTTTGTATTTTTAGTAGAGACGGTGTTTCATCATGTTGGCCAGGCTGGTCTCGAACTCCTGACCTCAGGTGATCTGCCCACCTTGGCCTCCCAAAGTGCTGGGATTACAGGCATGAGCCACTGTGCCCGGCTGGGCCTATAGTTTGAATAAGAAAACTGCTATATATTTCTGCTATATGCTTCTGGAGTCCAAAAGTTTAGGTTTAGAAGAGTTAATGTCTATAGTTCCAAGGCATTCATAGGAAATAACATATTGGCAGCATCTTGCTAATTAATAGATTTTCTTCAGCTGGAAAACCCCTGCCAGAAACAAGAATCTTATGATAGTCCAAGGTTATTTACATCTAATATAAAACGCACCAATCTAGTGGAAGTCTTGTGGGTGGATATGTTTTTAGTAGGACATTTTTTCTTTTCAAACCATTCATTTTATAATCCAGGCAAAGAACAAAGAGCCAGATGTGACAGCTAGTTAAAAAAAAAAGCTGCATACTATTAATACCTTATGTTTATCTGCTGTCTTTCTTCTAGGAAGTCCAAAGTGCTTTGCAGATGTTATCTCATCCCTCTCTGTATGTTATCACCATCTGAAGAAAGGGCTGGAAAATGCCTGGAGTCAGGGAGTATGTTAGATGTCATATGAGACATGAGCTCTTTTATTCTGCACAATGCCTTGCTCTAGTTTGTACCATATATACAGTGCACCACAGCATCTTGGGAAATAGCAAGATGCCTTTCACCTAAGTCATGCTAAAAAAAAAAAAAGAGAGGAAAAGTAAACAGAAAACCCCTCTCTTGCACCCACTTAGTTGTTTTGCTATAGCCCTAAGGCAAAAGCCTGAACAAGCAAAGGGCTCTCACCAGACTGACTGGGGAAGCCAATTACTTGTTGGTCGTTTCCTGCATGAGCTGTCTGCAAAGTCCTTCGGCATGGTGTATCTGCCCACTCATCAGTAACACGATTCCACTGCATGGCTCTACCGAACTGGAGTTAAGATTTGTGCGCTGACCCTGACTATCTCTGACTTTAATGCCTGGAGGAATGCTCCCCATAGTAGATTGTGTTTCATTTCAGAATCTTGGCTGACTGGACCATCCTTGGCAAAACCTTTTGGACTTGAAGATTTCTTAATCACTAGGAATTGAAATCCATTACTAACATCCAAAGTAGGAACTCTGGAATTTTCTGAGCTCCTACTTTGATCCGAATTCCTTCACAGGTGTGCAGCGTTCTATTGTGGCTAAGGCTGTTCCCCATGGGGATTAGAAAAGCAATTCACTACAAGCCCATATGTTTCCTACGGGTGACAGAACCATCAAGAGGGACGGCAGGGTGTTGTTGTGTTTTCAACCCTGATTGTCACACTCACTTGAAGCACTTAACAAAAATTTTGGTCCAAAGGAAGGACACCCGAGGCCTTTCACAAACAGACCCTTCACGTTTTCTCCAGCACCATTGGCTGTGCCCTCCATGCCCACTGCACTGTAACCTTGGTACACACACCACCACTTCCTGAACACAGAACTTTAGGTGACATATTTGTGGAAGTCATTAGCGTTGCTTGCCAAAGGGACAGGGCAGTTAATTGCCGGTTCAAGACCCGGATTGAGTTCCTGCCATAGCGACTAGCAGAATTCAAGATGGCGGCTGCTCTGCCAGTACCTGCCCAACCCATTTATGAAGGCAGTGAGAAACAAATCTTTGGTAGTATAAGCCACTAAGATTTGGTAATTGGAACCAAACCTAGACTATGGTGATGGATAGACCTTTCTTTGATTTTTATGTCTTTGCACGTGTTTTTTCTTCTGCTTGAAATCCACACCCTCCTATTGATCCTTCCAGTTTACAAGTCATTTTTTTTTTTCTGTGAAGTATCTTAGGACACCTCCAGGAAGCTGGCCCTCTCTAATCTGTGCTTTCCCACTGCTCTCCTTGCAAACCTCCATTGTTGCCTTAACCGCATTTTATTCTTGCTGTCTACTTACGTGTCTGTGTTCCTTTTTTAGATGTTAACATCTTGAGGGCAGGAACTGTGCTTCATACATTTTTCTATCCACAGTGTCTCAAGTACAAGCTAAAAAAATGCCTGAGAGAGAAATTAAGGTACTCCAGCAGATTGGGGGATGTAGTTAAGGTCAGTGCAGAGAATTAGAAGTCATAGTCTCAATGACTTCGGACATACTAGCTCGGTAATTTACCAAATATGGGAAGATATTTGTTAAAAGATTGGTTTCTCGCCTTGCTTCAGCATTATCTGTCTGTAGTTCAAATAGTTCAAAATAAAGTAAGAACATCTTACAATCAGCCTCCCCTCTCCTGATAATGGCACCTTTTTATAGAAAAAATTTAAAAAAGGATCTCGAATTTTGGAGAAAATGTTCCTGGGCAGTTTTTTTTGAGGCCACATGGTCATTTAGGCGTGGCTCTGCTTATATGAGGAAGCATTGTTGATTTAATGCCCTAGGTTTTTATAAATGCACTTGATGCACATCATCAAATGCACCTCCCTCAGTTGTTTGAAATATACTATTAAGATGCAATGTAAATTGGTAAGGTTCTGTTTCCATGTCTGCTGTAGACAAAGTAAAATTCAGGTAAGGGTAGAAAATTAGGGAAGAATCCCATTTTTGTTGAGGGCTAGTTTCTCATAATAGAGGCAGTATATTTAATGTTGTAGTGTCCTTAATTTTATAAACGCATCTGTGCATATCATGAAATTTGTCTCACTGAGTTGTTAAGGATAGACTCTTAATTCTAATAGGAACTGACAGGATTGTGTTTCAATGTGAGTAGTAAAAGAAGCAAAAATGTAGGTCTAGGAGAAAGTCTGAACTATTTTCAGGCTTAAGGTAGACAGGTTAATGTCTTCCACGTAAACATCCAATGAGGTGTGTTCATTTAAAAGTCCCATGAAGTCTGAGAAATTGAAATGAAAAAAATGGCTTGGTTAAGAAAAATATAAACATTTGGGGATTTTTTTAAAGAAGTCATTTGATTCTTTCATTTTGGTTTTCAACAACACTCCTCTTTGTTCATTAAAAATGATTTTTTATGGCCAGGCACAGTGGCTCATGCCTGTAATCCCAGCACTTTGGGAGGCCGAGGTGGTTGGATCACCTGAGGTCAGGAGTTTGAGATCAGCCTGCCCAACATGGTGAAACCTCATCTCTACTAAAAATACAAAAAATTAGCTGGGTGTGGTGGCAGGCACATGTAATGCCTGCTACTTGGGAGACTGAGGCAGGAGAACCGCTTGAACCTGGGAGGCAGAGGTTGCAGTGAGCTGAGATCGTGCCACTGCACTCCAGCCTCAGCAACAGACACTGTCTCAAAAAAAAAAAAAAAAGATTGTTACATCACGGTGGACATCTATTGTGTTTGTCTCCTTGACATCCATTTTTCCTTCTTCTGGTAACATTTTGAGTAACATTTTGACAGAGACATTATAATAGTTAAGTGCATGGCTCTGGGCCAGGCTGCTTGGGTTTTAGTTACTCATGCTGGGTAACCTAGGGTATATTACTTAACTTTTCCAAATCTCACTATAAGTGGGACCAATAATATTATCTACCTCATGGGATTAATGTGAAGATTAATAAATAAAATGGGCTGGGTGAGGTGGCTCATATCTGTGATAGCAGCACTTTGGGAGGCTGATGCAGGAGGATCGATTGAGACCAGGAGTTGAAGGTATAGTAAGCACCACTGATTTTTTTCAACAATATATGTGACTTTTTTTTTCTCTGAGAAAACTGAAGGATTATTTCTTTGGAGATAAGTAGTTTTATTAGGACATGTGTTGGTATTTACCATCCATGTGTTTTCTGATACATAATGTGCCTCTTAGTCTGTAGATTTAACCCTTTCTTTATTTCTGGAAGGTTTTCTTGAATAACATCTTTAAATACTTTTTATTGCATTATTTCGGTCTCTTCATAAGGGATTCCATTTGTGCATAAATTAAGCTTCCTATGTATTTCATACAATTTTCTAGTTAATCTTGCTCATTTCCATCTTATTTTCCACCCATTCTTGATTTGTGTTCTCTATTCCTTTTGAGTTATTTTTTGTTTGTTTGTTTTTCTTTAAGCAATTTTCCATTTGCCCTTTTGCCATTTCCAATGTAGTCTTTATATCTATGGTATTTTATTTCTTGCCTCTTTTTTTTTTTTTTTTTTTTTTGAGATAGGGTTGCTCTCTCACTGAGGCTGAAGTGTAGTGGCATGTTCATAGCTCAGGGCAGCCTTGACTCTCTGGGTTCAAGCAAGCCTCCTGTCTCAGCCTTCCAAGTAGCTGGAACCTCAGGCATGTGCCACCACACGTGGCTAATTTTTAAAAATTTTTGTAGGGATGGGGGTCTCACTATGTTACCCAGGCTGGTCTTGAACTCTTGGGCTCAAGCAATCCTCCATCTTGGTGTCTCAAAGTGCTGGGATTACAGGCATTAGCCACTGCACCTGACCCTGCTTCTTCTTTTTTTTTTTGAGACTGTCACTCTGTCACTCCGACACCTAGGCTGGAGTGCAGTGGCATAATCTCCGCTCAGTATAACCTCCACCTCCTGGGATCAAGTGATTTTCCTGCCTCAGCCTCCCTAGTAACTGGGATTACAGGTGTCCACCGCCAGACCCATACAAAATAATTTTTGTATTTTTGGTAGAGATGGGGTTTCGCCATGTTGGCCAGGCTGGTCTCGAACTCCTGATCTCAGATGATCTGTCCACCTCGTCCTCCCAAAGTGCTGCAAATACAGGCATGAGCCACCACACCCGGCCCTTGCTTCTTTCGTGAGCAATTCCAGCTCATGTTCTAATTCCTTCTATGGCTTTGCCCTATCTTCCCTGAGCAACTGCATTTTTGCTTTAATTTGATATTTTAAGTTAAAAAAAATTTGACATGTTTTAACGCAAATTTTGTTTATTCTCTAGTGAAGTTTTCCCTGTGTTGATTCTCCACTGCTATTTGTTTGCTCTTTTTTCCCCTTTCCTCCCCTCCCCTCCTCTCCCCTCCTCTCTCCTTCTCTTCCCTTCCCTTCTCCTCTCTTTTCTTTTTATTACAAGGCCTGCATTGCCAGAGCTCCTTTTTTTTTTTTTGGAGGAATTTTGTAAAGATTTTGGGCTGGTCCCCTCTTGATTTGTCATTGTCTTTGAACTAGATGCATTCTTGCATGAACAGGAGTGGGCCCTGGCCATCGAGGCTTGCTGGAATTCTCCTTGGGTCATGCTCAGTTTCCTTATGAGTCAGGTCAGAAGATTCCTTTAGGCTTTACCTCTTCCAAAAGAAATCTGAAACTGTAATGCTGAGTTCTTTGTTTTCCTGTTCCCTTACTGACAGGCTGCTTTTTGCCAAGGTGGCAGTTTTGCGTGATTCCTCATTTAGTTATGTGTTTCCTTGGTGTTGATTCTAGTGCACACCATCAACAAGTTATGTTAACCAGCAGTATATAAGAAATGAGCTCCATAACTACTATTTCTAGGAAATAAGACGCTAACAGTTTTATAGCACTTGTGAGAAGAGCCCCATCCACCCTCAACTTAAGAGTGTTGTCAAACAATCCCTTTAATGGAGAGGATAATGCCCAACATTTTTGTTTTTGTTTTTGTTTTTCAGATGGAGTCTCGCTCTGTTGCCCAGGCTGGAGTGCAGTGGCGTGAGCTCGGCTCACTGCAACCTCCACCTCCCAGGTTTGGGTGATTCTCGTGTCTCAGCCTCCTGAGTAGCTGGGACTACAGGTGTGCACCACCATGCCCAGCTAATTTTTTATTTTTAGTAGAGATGGGGTTTCACCACATTGGCCAGAATGGTCTCGATCTCTTCACCTCATGATCCGCCTGCCTCGGCCTCCCAAAGTGCTGGGATTACAGGTGTGAGCCGCTGTGCCTGGCCCCAACTTTTAATAAGGCTGTCTGTGTGTTTCCAAACAGTTTCCTTTCGAGCTTTAAACAAGTTTTTTTGGTGTATCTATATAAGGTCACTTAATACAATATTTTGATCAATACACTTTTGGGCCAAATAATTCTTACATTTTCAAAGACAAAGTAATGATATTCCAGATAAGCTTTTTATCATATGAAAATAAACGTTGATTTAGAAGTTCTAAAAGTCATCTAGTGGCCGGGCGCGGTGGCTCACGCCTGCAATCCCAGCACTTTGGGAGGCCGAGGTGGGCGGATCACCTAAGGTCAGGAGTTCAAGGCGAGCCTGGCCAACATGGTGAAACCCCATCTCTACTAAAAATACAAAAAAATTAACCGGGCGTGGTGGCACATGCCTGTAGTCCCAGTTACTCGGGAGGCTGAGGCAGGAGAATTGCTTGAACCCGGGAGGCGGAGGTTGCAGTGAGCCAAGATTGCACCACTGCACTCCAGCCTGGGCAACAAAATGAGATTCCTCAAAAAAAAAAAAAGGTCATCTGGTTTATGTACCATCCTCCCTCTACAACCTAGGTGAAGTGTCTAACACACACTCAGTCCAGATCTGAGACTGCAGCATTGTTTCTAGACTTCTGGTTCTTTCCACAACCCCCCCTTGTCTTCCTGGTTTATCACTTTACGTTTGAGAGGCTGAACAGAAATAAGTTTGAAATTTTCAAACTTAATCCGCATATTTGCCTTACATAGTATTTATTTCTCCCCAAAACTTGCCCAGGACTGAACCTGGGCCACATTAAGCATATCTATTGGTAAGAGGGTTGTTTGGAAAACAGTTTGATGGGCATAAAATTAGTAACTCTTTAATGATGGGATATTAAAAGTGTTTCTTCTTTGGGCTCTTTAACTAAAATTTTAAGGGCTTTAGGGAAATATAAAGGTGGAGGACCTAAGCTTTAGTGATCCAGGCTATCTGGTAGAGCTTACTGGAGTGGGATTGATGGGGAACAGAGGGCTTTTTAAAAAAATTACTATTATTTTGAGACAGAGTTTTGCTCTTGTTGCCCAGGCTGAAATGCAATGGTGCGATCTCAGCTCACTGTAACATCTGCCTCGCGGGTTCAAGCGATTCTCCTGCCTCAGCCTCCCCAGTAGCTGGGATTACAGCATGTGCTACCACACCCAGCTAATTTTGTATTTTTAGTAGAGATGGGGTTTCACCATGTTGGTCAGGCTGGTCTTGAACTCCTGACCTCAGGTGATCCACCTGCCTCGGCCTCCCAAAGTGCTGGGATTACAAGTGTAAGCCACTGTGCCCGACCTAACAGATGGCTTTTGACTGAAAGCTGTTGAATGTTGTCAATCATTTACTGACAACAGAATTAAGGGTGAAATGAGGTAAGAGCCATGATCTCTGTTCCTCCAGAAAAAAATGGCAACTTGGAGGAGATGGCCAGTTATTCTGAAGAACAGTCGAAGTTAGGGTCCTCCAGTGAACAGAATTAGGTAGTTTACAGGGATAAGGCATTTTTTTCTTTTTTCTTTTCTTTTTTTTTTTTTGAAACAGGATCTCACCCTGTCACCCTGGCTGGAGCGAAGATCGTGGCTCACTGCAGCTTCGACTTCCTGGGCTCAGGTGATTCTCTCACCTTAGCCTCCTGAGTACCTGGGACTACAAGCATTCGCCACCACACCTGGCTAATTTTTTTGTAGTTTTATCATAGATGGATTTTCGCCATGTTTCCCAGGCTGGTCTTGAACTCCTGGGCTCAAGCAATACGCCCATTTTAGCCTCCCAAAGTGCTGGGATTACAGGAATGAGCCACAGTGAAGGGCTAAGTTCTAACCATTCTTAGGGAATGGAGACTATTGTTTTTTATTGCAATTTCTAGCATCAAGAACTTTCATTTTACATGGTATCCAGTAAGGGAGAAAGGACCATCATAAAGGCAGACCAAAACTGTCTTTGGCATTTCCATTTCCTTCTTTGGGTCATGGGATCCATTCTTCTGGCCTTGGCCTATCCAATTCCTTATTAAAAGTTTGTGTCTTGGCCAGGTACCGTGGCTCACGCCTGTAATCTCAGCACTTTGGAAAGTCGAGGTGGGCGGATCACTTGAGGTCAGGAGTTTGAGACCAGCCTGGCCAACATGGAGAAACCCCTTCTCTACTAAAAATAGAAAAATTAGCCGAGTGTGGTGGCGCGTGCCTGTAGTCCCAGCTACTCTGGAGGTTGAGGCAGGAGAATTGCTTGAACCTGGGAGGTGGAGGTTGCAGTGAACTGAGATTGCGCCACTGCACTCCACCCTGGTGACAGAGCAAGACGCTGTCTCAAAAAAAAAAAAGTGTGTTTTTTCTTGAGGGCCTAATCCAGCTGAGAATAGCTTGATAATGTCAAATGAACATCATTACAGAAAGTTTGAAAAAGAAATGAAGCTCCCTACGGCAGTTCTACCAGTACAACAAATACCAAACAGCAATCTTAACTCGATTTCATTCCTTTCTTTCTTTTTTTTGAGACACAGTCTCACTCTGTTGCCCAGGCTGGAGTGCAGTGGCACGATCTTGGCTCACTGCAACCCCCGGTTCAAGCGATTCTCCTGCCTCAGCCTCCTGAATGGCTGGGATTACAGGCATGTGCCACCACACCCAGCCAACTTTTGTAGTTTTAGTAGAGACAGGGTTTCACCATGTTGGCTGGGCTGGTCTCTAACTCCTGACCTCAGGTGATCCGCCCGCCTTGGCCTCCCAAAGTGCTGAGATTACAGGCATGAGCCACTGCGCCTGATCCTAATTTCATTTCTTTATCCATTTGACACACATTTATGAATCAGTCAGTATGGGTAGGTTACCATGTCACGAGCTGGGAAACAGTGGTGAGAAAGTTAATAGGAGCTTATAGCCTGATATCAAGCTTACAGCCTGGTAGGAAAAGTCATGGGCACAGAGCCATGTGGAACTCCTCCTTTGCTTTCCCTTCATCTTTATTGTTACTATAAAATTGCCTTCTTTTTTTAATGATTATTTTTATAGATTTAGGGGTACAAGTGCAGTTTTGTTACATGGATATATTGTGTAGTGGTGAGGTCTGGGCTTTTAGCTTAACCATCACCAGAATAGGGTACATTGTGCCCATTAGTTAATTTCTCATCAGTTCCCCTTCCTCACTCTTACCCTTCCTAGTCTCCAATGTCTATTATTCCACACTGTGTCCACATGTACACATTATTTAGCTCCCACTTTTTTTTTTGAGATGGAGTCTTGCTCTGTTGCCCAGGCTGGAGTGTAATGGTGCAATCTTGGCTCACTGCCACTTCTGCCTGCTGGGTTCCAGCAATTCTCCTGCCTCAGCCTCCTTAGTAGCTGGGATTACAGGCATGCAGCACCATGCCTGGCTAATTTTTGCATTTTTAGTCATGATAGAGTTTCATGTTGGCCAGGCTGGTCTTGAACTCCTGACTGCAGGTGTTCTACCCACCTAGGCCTCCCAAAGTGCTGGGATTACAGGCGTGAGCTACCACGCCTGGCCCTAGCTCCTCACTTCCAAGTGAGAACATGTGGTATTCGACTTTCTGTTTCTGAGTTATTTCACCTAAGATAATGGCCTTCAGTTCCAAACATATTGCTGCAAAAGACATGATTTCATTCTTTTTTATGGCTGAGAGTAGAGAATCAGCCCTTCTTTAGCTGTGGGGATAAAAGCTAAGAATGAGAATTGTTTTCATGAGCTCTGGCCACTAGTTCCTGAGGTCAGGGAGCAAGGGCAACATAGGAGAGAACCAGGCAAGAAAGGAGAAAGGAACAGAGTGGGAGGAAGGGAAGGAAAAAGGAAGGACAAGAAGATGCTGATTATGGGGCATGGGAGGGCATCAGTTGGCATCTTAGTTGACTTATGCTCTGGTTCCCATTGTTCGTATTATCTAACCTTTGGCACGAGTGAAATACATGACAGTTTTCCAAATGTATTTCTTATTGAAGGGGATGCTGTTTGTCTTAGACTTTGGTAATGTACCCCAACTATAAGAGAGGTTCCTTAGTAATTCTTCTCACCTATCCCTCTTGGAAATTAGGTTGCGGATTTATTCTATACCTAACTGGCAAGTAAATTCTCTATTTGCTCTTCTCAGTTTGGAGAACCTTAAGCTCCATCTTTGAAAGATGGAAACCAGCGTGGAGGGCCTAGCAATGGGAATGCCAGGGTGTTGTCTCACTTCTTCTTCTTTTTTTTTTTTTTTTGAGACAGTCTCGCTCTCTTGCCAGGCTGGAGTGCAGTGGCATGATCTCGGCTCACTGCAACCTCCGCCTCCTGGGTTCAAATGATTCTCGTGCCTCAGCTTCCCAAGTAGCTGGGACTACAGACATGCACCACCACACCCAGCTAATATTTGTAGTTTTAGTAGATACAAGGTTTCACCATGTTGGCCAGGATGGTCTCGATCTCCTGACCTCGTGATCTGCCCACCTCGGCCTTCCTAAGTACTGGGATTACAGCCGTGAGCCACCACACTGGTAGATGTCCTCTGACTTCTTTGGGTCAGGGAAGAGGCTGAGGGAGAGCATCCGTCCTGCCTCCACTCCAGCCAGTCAGAACTAGGCAGAAGGTGCTGGATGAAATTTCCTTTACAGGGAGCAGACTTTTTCATTTTACAGTGAAATTGGAACAGTCCTGGGAAAATGGGACAGGTGTCCCCAGTTAAGAGACAGGGCTGTTTACCCAACTCCGAGGAGGGGCCCGGGGGAGGGGAATTGTTGATACCAAGAAAACTAAAATTTTCCGATCAAGAGGTCGCCCCTGCAGGTTGGGGACCAAGGAACTGGAGCACGTGGGCCGCCCTCTGACAGGTGGACACCAGGAGTGCGGCGGGCAGGCCAAAGTACAGCTGGGAGATGGGAGTCAGGAGGGAATTCTCTAGGTTAGTTTTGGCAGCCCTTAGGAAAGCAGGTGCCTGCCCCTAGGAAAGCTGGTGAGCCCCTCCTTCGAGGGGACTGCGGGGCAGACGATCACTTTCCACTAAGTCTCTAGGAGAGAGGGAGATGCGAGAAGGGGCCAAGCGTGAGCCAGGGTAGCCAGGCCGGCCAGGTCCGCCGGTCGCTCCAGCTCAGCGCCGGGGCCCCCATAGGGCCGCCAAACACCCCCGGGAGTTTTGCTCGCAAAGGGACCACGAGGCAGCTGCTGGCGCGTCCTGCGCGTGCCCGCCTGGAGGCTCCCCGGCTTTCTTCTCCCGGGTCCGTCCCGAAACTGACGTGAAACCGATTTGGTGCAATGCGAACGAGCTCCCGCCCACCGCCCGGGCCCGGGGAGCTCCCGCCGCCGCCTGCATCCCAGCAGCCGCCGCCCGTAGCCATAACAACCGGCCCCCGCCCGCCCCGCGCCGCGCCCCTCGGGTCCCCCGTGCCACCCGCCCCAGCGCGGGAAGGCGCCCCGCCCTCGGCGCCCCGCATCCGGCCGCCGCGCACCCCCGCCCGCTCAGCGCTTCCGTGCCGCGCAGAGGCGCCCCCTCCCGCCAGAGACGGGAAAGCCCCGGCGCCCCCAGACTTGGCTCCGCGTCCAGCTCCCCGAGGGGCTGGGGCTCTCCCGCGCGCGCCCCGCACCTGCCGGGGGCCCGCACCCGCCCTCGCCGGGGCTCCAGGGGGCGCGACGGCCGCGGCTCGGCGCTCCCGGGAGGGGAGCGGGACATCCCCGAAGGCGGCGCGCGGGAGGCGGGGAGCGGCTGGGGCGCACTGGGAGGGCGGGGAGCCCGCGGAAGGGGGAGGAGTGGGAGGAGGGGGAGGAGGCGCGAGAGTGGGGAGCGCGGCGGGCGGCGGGGAGGGAGCGGGAGGGAGGCAAGAAAGTAGCAGAAAGTGAGGCTGGCAGGCGGCGGCAAAGGAGCCGGCGCGCGGCGGCGGCAGGAAGTCTGTGCCCGAGAGCAGCAGAAATAAGAGCCAGGGAGGGACCGCGGCGGCGGCGGCGAGAGCGAAAGAGGAAACTGCAGAGGAGGAAGCCGCGCCGCAGCCGAAGCTGCCCGGCTCTGCGCCCGGCATCCCTGCCGCCCCTGCGCCCGCGCCGCGCCCCCGGCGCCCCCTCCCCAGCGCGCCCCCGGCCGCCCCTCCGCGCCGCGCTTGTCGGCCATGGCCCGGGAGAACGGCGAGAGCAGCTCCTCCTGGAAAAAGCAGGCTGAAGACATCAAGAAGATCTTCGAGTTCAAGGAGACCCTCGGGACGTAAGTGGGGACCGGGGAGGTGAGGGCGGAGGTGGCCGCTGCAGGGGCTGCACGGGCGGCTCCGGCTGCCGCCACTGCCGCCGCCACCACCGCGGCAGGAGCCCGGCCCGTCGCTGCGTCTTCATTGTCCCGTTCTCGGCGCTTCGGAGCCCCCCGAGCGCGCCCGACGCGTGGGCCTGCGACCCCCAGGTGGGCTCCGTTCCCGGGAGGGGGAGGGGCAGCGCCGAGCTGTCAGGGAGCAGCCCACGCGGGCGGGCGACTTCCCACTTCCCCTGCCACCGCCGCCCTCTCCGTTGCCTTCTCCCCACGCGTGACTGTGGGCTGAGCATGGTGGGGATGGCTGTTTGCCGGCTGTGTGCGTTTACTCGCCGTGTGCATGGGCGCACCGCGTTGGCGAGACGTGGTCACGAGAAGATCAGCCTCTAGTCATTCCCATTTCTGTCCTTACATCATGTATTCCTATGGAATTGACATCTGCACGTACGAGGTGTAGGCAAGACTTTGGGTGGCCACGCGAGGATGGAAGGGAAGGGCTTCGCAGGGCTCATGGTCACACGTGGGCAGAGCCTCCCGGGAGGGTCTGTTCATTTCTCGTGGGCTCGGCCGCACGCGCCGGGGAGTGCATCTCCAAGGGAGGGTCTGTGCGCGTCGCTGCGCGGGCGGTGCTCTCCGGGCTGCGTTGAGTCCCATGCTGATGGCTGTGTCTCAAGGAAGCAGAAATAATCCGAAGTCGATGGCAGGAACGCTCCAAGCATGTGCTGCTCAGCTTGGCTGCTGTTCCCTTTCTGCCCAGGAGTTGGGTCTTGTTTGTTTTGTTTTGGAGCAGCTCAGCATAGGTGGGGAGGCTGATAGTGAAAGAGAATCAGGACCTGCTGAAAGAGTCTGAAGTTCAAGTTATTTTCTTCCCTCATACGATCAGTGTTTGTTGTGGATCAGTATCTGTCAGTGTATGTGTATTCACGCACGGATGTGCAGTCTGAAGTGCACATTTTGCAGGGGTTCATGAATGTGTGGGTTAGGCTGGGAAGAAGAGATATTTCATGGGATAGATCAGTGCGTTGTTGCGTGCTCTTTCTTTCCTTCCTTCTTTTTTTCAGAGTGCTTGTTTTTGTGCTTGGTCTGTTTTTCCAGCACCACATTACCCAGATTGTCATCGCCTCCAGGTTCAGGGTTTGCTGCTCTTCAGTTATTTTCCCTCACCCCATGCAGATCTGCAGGGGGGTCCCCTGGAGGGAAGTTGTGAAGGTGGCGTTCCCAGCTCTGCTTCTGATTCCCGAGAAAGGTGTAGCTGAGGACTAGAGTGGGGGTCTCCCTGCTGTGGCTGCTGCCTTTCAGGGAGGGCACCTCTTTGCTAGCTTTGTTGAAATGAAAACAAAGACGTAGCTTTTTAATAAAGAAGGATTTGGGGTATCCTCTCAGTGCAGCCAGGTAAGGGGTTAGTTTGGGTGAAAACTTTTGAAGATTGCCACTGAGGTTTATTCGGGTTTGGGGTTGTGATTCTGAGATGCTCAAGTTACTGAGTAACAAGAAAGCGTGGCCTTTGATTGTCATCTAGGACCCGAGCTGTGGCCGCCAATGAGGATGAGGGGGTGTGAGAGCGTGGGGACCCACTCTGTGAGTGCCTTCCTGTACGTGCCTTGTTCCCAACTGAGCCCCCCACACTGGCTTCCAGCCTCTGGGTGACTGATGCACTGTCCCCTAACTGACTCCTGCAGCTTCACCTCTGCAGTTGCGGGCTGCTGCTTGGCCAGCCTGTTTGGAGATGATTGCGGGTGGTTTTCACCTTGGGGGGAAAAATGGGGATTTGCCTTCTGGTGCCAGAGTACAGCTCTGGCAGAACAGCCTCTTGGACTCCAGCCTTGTTCCCTGTGAGCTTTGGGAATGGGTCTCTCTTAGGGTCCCAAAGCATTGCCTTCTGTCTGGGATGCAATTCTTTGCAAAGGAACTTCCCACTATAGTGCCGGCAGGGGACCTAGAAGAGTGAAAGAGAAACAGTGCAATGATCAAGATGTTTTTACTCCACATAATAACCATGGTAATCATAGGTGATATTCTGAAATGTATACCTAGGACCAGGTATTATTCTACATGCCTTATGGGTATTAACTCATTTAAATCTCAGAGTAACCTGTGAGGCGGGTATTTACCATTATACCCAATTTGCAAATGAGAAAACTAAGGCGGCAGATATAGTATGTGAGCTGTCAAACCTTAGCTAGCTATTACGTGGCAGAGCTGATATTCACAGATAGGCAGAGTAACTTTTGATTATCCATACAGGGCTGACACACTTTGTAGATTTTGTAATGGCAAATGCTTAGTAGGTAATTTGACTTAACGTTAGTATTTGGAAAGCAAACTTTTATATTAAAGTAAAGAAAACATAGTAAGTGGGGCATGGGGGCTCACACCTGTAATCCCAGCACTTTCGGAGGCAGAGGCAGGTGGATTACTTGAAGTTAGGAGTTGGAGACCAGCCTGGCCACCATGGTGAAACCCCGTCACTACTAACAATACAAAAATTAGCTAGGTGTGGTGGTTATAATTCCAGCTAGTCGGGAGGCTGAGGCAGCAGAATTGCTTGAACTCGGGAGGCAGAGGTTTCAGTGAGCTGAGATCGCGCCACTGCACTCCAGCCTAGGCAACAGAGTGAGACTCAGTCCCAAAAGACTAAAATGAAATAAATAAATAAGAAAGCATAATGATGGCAACCATGACAGCAAACTGTTATCTAAATTTGGAAGCATTTCAGAGCTTTTGGATTGTCATTATTTTGCCTCGGTGGACTTTCTAGAAGTGGTCCCCAGTTCAAGATGCCTGCTCCACCCTGGGCCACGACCAGTGACCCTGGCCTGAGTCTTAATGTGGAGGTGACTTCTGGTCCCTTCAGTGTGGATTTTGAGTCTGGGCCCTTCTCTTGTTTTGAATGAAATCTAACACAAATGAAAGGCACCAGCAATTAACCACTGGCGTTCATTTCCAAAATATGCATCAGTTCCAGTCACTTCTTTTGCCCCATTTTCACCATACGTCTTTAAGATAGGAAGGCAGGAAAGCCCTGTAGGAAGCTTCGCTGTCAGCTCCCAGTGTTCACATGCGTTTAAAATAAAGCATCGTAAAGGCTGCAGGCGCACTCACTTTGCCAGACTTTGTAATCTGATATCTGCTGCCTTATCTAGGTATCTTGCCTCACAGAGCAGAGCATTTACTGTTGGAAGCTAAGGGGTCAAGGCGTTTGGTCTGTGTGGTTAGAGTGGGGGCTAAATGGGAGTGAAGGTTGGCCTAGGAGGGTGGAAATGAGATTGAGGAAGCAAAGAGCAACATGGAGAAAGGACTGGGCTTTGTGGTTTGGCCTGGGTTGTCTGACGCACCTCTGAGTCAGGTCTCAGGGAAAAACCTTTTAACCTGTACACTTCAGTTCAGCCTCCTATAAAAGGGAGTCCCAGAACATACCTGTATCTCTGAATAAGGTGGTGAGACTGAATTATTGTTTGTGTGTCAGCATGTTTTCAGACCCTGGGCACACTATGAGAGCAAGTAAATATTATGTAATGGCAAATTATGAGGGGTACACATTTCTGTTGGTGGATTTATTCGGGCCATCTCTATTGTAGCTATCTTTCATTGATTTCTGAAGCAAAAAAAAAAAACCCTCCCCCCCCCCAAAATACTACTTGGAGAAGTACATGGATGGGAAGAAAGCTTCAGTGTGGTGTCCAGGAAGTACCCCAGACTCATCCAAGTCACTTATGCAATTTCCAGGCTGTGAAATGCCTGTGAATGGAGAGGCCTGGGTACTTGGCACATTACAGAATGAGTCTCCCAACAAACCTCATTTCCCCTGGAGTACAGAACATGACATGCCCTAGAAAATGTATCTTCATCTCCGTGGGGTATGAATACATGTTTTTCATATAGACTGCGCACTTGAAGTTGAAGTCATTCCTGTCTGTAGATGGCTGGAGAAGGCATTGTGGAGGATTTGAGACTGGGTTCCAGGTCTGGCTCAGCCATGAGGCATTTTGTGGCCTGCGGGCTGCTTGGACATTGACCTACATTGCCTTCGACCTGTCTCAGTTTCTTCATCTATAAAATCAAGGCAGGTTTGGGGGTGGGGAACAGGGAAGATGAAATAATTTTCTTTTTCTTTCTTTTTCTTTTTCTTTTTTTTTTTTTGAGGTGGAGTCTCACTGTGTCACCCAGGTAGGAGTGCAGTGGTGTGATCGTGGCTCACTATAACCTTCACCTCCCAGGCCTTAAGCGATTCTCCTGCCTCAGCCTCCCGAGTAGCTGGCTAATTTTTTTTTTTTTTTGAGACAGAGTCTGACTCTGTAGCCCAGGCTGGAGTGCAATGGTGTGATCTCGGCTCACTCTAACCTCCGCCTCCTGGGTTCAGGTGATTCTTGTGCCTCAGCCTCCCAAGTAGCTGGGATTACAGGCATTTGCCACCCGGCTAATTTTGTATTTTTAGTAGAGACAGGGTTTCACCATGTTGGCTAGGCTAGTCTCGAACTTCTGACCTTGTGATCTGCCCAGTTTGGCCTCCCGAAGTGCTGGGATTACAAGCGTGAGCCACTGCACCTGGCTTAATTTTTGTATTTTTAGTAGAGACCGGGTTTCGCCATGTTGGCGAGGCTAGTCTCGAACTCCTGACCTCAGGCCATCCACCTGCCTTGGCCTCCCAAAGTGCTGGGATTACAGGTGTGAGCCACTGTGCCTGGCCCAATTTTCAATTGGCAACCCTCAGATTCTGTGGCTCCCTGTGTGAGGAGGGCACTTGCTTTTGTTCCCTGGGGGCGTTCTTTGTGTGGCTAGGTGCAGCTCATTTCTGTTTGGAGGAAATTTTTTTTTTTTTTTTTCAGGACAGAGCCTTGCTCTGTCACCCAGGCTGGAGTGCAGTAGTGCAATCATAGCTCACTGCAGCCCCAAACTCCTGGGCTCAAGTGATTCTCCTGCCTGAACCTCCCAAGTAGCTGGGACTACGGTGTGCACCATCATGCCTGGCTAATTTTTTTATTTTCTGTAGAGACAGGGTCCTGCTGTATTGCCAAGGCTTGTCTCAAACTCCTGGCCTCAAGTGATCCTCCTACTTTAGCCTCCCAAAGTTCTGGGATTACAGGTACGGGCCACTGCAGTTGGCCCTGGAGGGACATTTTTGTGACCCTACTAGTAGCAAAATGAGAGCTCAGGACCAGCACCCTGATTCCACTTCATGTGATAGCTGTGTGTCTCGTTTTTCATTAAATGAGTGCCTGCTGGGTGCTGCTTTAGGAAGAGTATAAACAGAAGCTTCTGTCGGTCAAGCCCCGTCTTTTCTCCCTCATCTCAAACTCTGCTTCTTAGTCTGAAGTTGCCCATTAAATACACCTATTAAGGACACAGATGATTGGTTTATCTGAAAGTCTAGATGGAAAACAGACTCAACTTTTCTTTTTTGATGTGTGTGTGTGTGTGTGTGTGTGTGTGTGTGTGTGTGAGTGTGATGGGGCAGAGAACGCACAGACGCGGTGGTTGGTATACTTGGCTCGTGGATTTCACTGCCGTTTTTTCTGGGGTTACTCAGAATTTGAGAGTTCATGAGAAGCATTTGGAAGAACGTTACCGAGAGAAAAGGAGGGACGGGAAGCCCCTAGACTTCTCCTCGAGGGTATCCCCGCTGCAGTCTTCCTTAGACATTTGGATTTCCCAGTCCTCTTGTTTTGAGGCGTGGTCTAAATTCAGCCTCTCATACATTTAAAAATATCGGTTGAACACCTGCTATATGCTAGGCACTGAGGAGACGGTAGTGAACAGACGAGAATGCCTGCTCTCCCAGAGCCACGGAAATCACAAGGGACAAAGAAGGGAAAGGAACAGCACGTTAGAAGCTGCAGGTTAGGCAGGAACCGAGAGCCAAAGGGGATGTGTGGGGTGGGGCGATGGCAGCTTGAGGTGACGCTGGAATGCAGATCTGGGAGCCATGGCTGGAATGCAGATCTTCTAGTCAAAGGTGGCAGCAAGGGCAATGCCTGATTTGGGAGCCTGCCTGGAATTTTTTTTTTTTTTTTTGAGACAGGGTCTCAATCTGTCATCAGGCCGGAGCGCAGTGGCACGATCTTAGCTCACTGCAGCCTTGACTTCCTGGGTTACAGCAATCCTTCCACCTCAGCCTCGAGTAGCTGGTATTGCAGGCATGCATCACCACACCTGGCTGATATTTTTTCTTTTTGTAAAGATGGGATCTTGCTTTGTTGCCCAGGCTGGTCTTGAACTCCTCATCTCAAGCAATCCTCCCACCTTAGCCTCCCAAAATGCTGGGATTATAGGTGTGAGCCACCATAACTGGCCATGCCTGGCATTTTTGAGGTCCAGTGGCTTCCAGGAGGCCAGGCGGTCAAGAGGGAGGATAAGGGGAGCTAAGGTGAGAGAGAGATGCAGGGAGGGCGAAGGCAAGGGGAGGGGGGAGGGCAGGTTGACAAGGGCCTCTTAAGCTACAGTGAAGACTCTGCCTTTCGCTGGAAGTGAAATGGGGAACCTTAGAGAGTTTTGAGCACAGAAGTCACTTGATCTGCCTTGTGCTTTTCATGATCCCTGGGGTGGCTGTGCTGGCAGCAGATGGCTGGGGTTCAGGGGCAGAAGTGCGGAGATCAGTTAGGCTCCTGCAGTGACCCAGCTGAGGGGTAATGGTGTTTAGAATTGGAAAGCAGCCATGGAGGTGATGAGAAGTGGTTGGATTCTGGATGCGTTTTTTTTGTTGTTGTTGTTTTGATTTTGAGATGGAGTCTGGCTCTGTCACCCAGGCTGGAGTTCAGTGGCATGATCTTGGTTCACTGCAGTCTCTGCCTCCCGGGTTCAAGTGATTCTCCTGCCTCAGCTAATTTTTGTATTTTTAGTAGAGACGGGGGTCTCACCATGTTGGCCAGGATAGTCTCGATCTCCTGACCTCGTGATCTGCCTGCCTCGGCCTCCCAAAGTGCTGGGATTACAGGTGTGAGCCACCGTGCCCGGCCAGATTCTGAATGTGTTTTAAAGGTGGAGCTGGTAGGAACTGCTGGTGGACTGGATGTGGGGTGTGAGATTCTCCAAGGACCTGGGGTTGGAAGAAGGGTTCATTTGGTGGTTTTGTTCAGTTTCCCCTAGAGTTTTCAGAGCACCTGCTCTGTCTGCACATTGGGGCTGCCCATGTGCTGGGAGGCTCTGGAAACAGCTTACAGGGCAAGCCCACAGCCTTGGGCTTCTGGGCTCCCCTGGGGAGGGATTTCTGAATTTGAAGGTGACATTCTGGGAGAGACTTTGAGGTACCTCCTCTTCTGTCACAGTGGGAAACGCCTGTGATAGGCTGGAAATGTTGGCAGCGGAAAGAGCTGTTTTAACACTGCGAAAGTGCTGTTTTGTGCCTTTAGAATTATCAATAGAAAGAGCTGGCTCACTTTGACAGGTGGGCCTTTAACCTCTGACTGTCCAACTTGATTGGCAATTTAAAGCCCAAACATTTTCGGTGGGAAATACAATAAACACGAGAACTGTGACTATCCTTTTCTTTGACAGGATGTTTTATATTTTGTTTTTTTTTTTTTTGAAATCAGGTCTTGCTCTGTCGCCCAGGCTGTAATGTAGTGGTGTCATCATAACTCACTGCAGTCTTGAATTTGAATCCTCCCACCTCAGGCTCCTGAGTAGCTGTGACTACGGGCCCACACCACCATGCCTAATTTTGTTTATTTTTTGTAGAGGTGGAGGTCACATTGTGTTGCCCAGGCTGGTCTTGAACTCCTGGGCTCAAGCGATCCGCCTGCCTCAGCTTTCCTAAGTTCTGGGATTACAGGCGTGAGCCACCATCCCTGTTCTAAAAGTTTTTCTTGACTGAAAAAGATAACAGACTGGGCGCTGTGACTCACACCTGTAATGCCAGCATTTTGGGAGGCTGAGGCTGGCCCATCATTTGAAGTCCAGAGTTCGAGACCAGCCTGGCCAACATGGTGAAACCCCGTCTCTATTAAAAATGCAAAAATTAGCCAGGTGTGGTGCCATGCACCTCTAGTCCCAGCTACTCGGGAGGCTGAGGCAGGAGAATTGCTTGAACCCCGGAGGTGGAGGTTGCAGTGCGCTGAGATCACGCCACTGCACTCCAGCCTGGGAGACAGAGTGAGATTCCGGCTCTAAAAAAAATAAATAAAATAAAGATAACAAACTTCAGTGTCCTTATTGATCAGTAAAGTGAGATTTGGGAAACGGGAGTTTTGGTCGGAGCTTGTCCCCAAAGAAGCTAATGATGACTGTGTCTCAAGTACATATTTCTGGTTCAAATTTGGCAACTGAATGGATAGTAATTAGTTTTGGCTAGTGCCAGGTGGACATTTGTGTGTTCTCAGGGAAGGATTTCAGGGGTTAACTTGTTGAGTTTTTCTTTGGCTGGGTCTCTGTAAATCTCTTTAATCTTTCCTTTCCCCAAATAAATCTCCTTAAATCCCTTTCAATCTCTGTCCTCCTGCCTCTCCTCCTCTCCCCTCTGGAAGGGCTTAGGCATTGGTCCAGCGGAGATTTGTCACATTACTGGTCAACTTGTCCACCGGTGAGATGTTTCTTTTCTTTTCTTTTTTTTTTTTTTTGAGACACAGTCGCACTCTGTCGCCCAGCCTGGAGTGCGGTGGTGCGATCTCGGCTCACTGCAACCTCCGCCTCCCGGGTTCAGGCTATTCTCCTGCTTCAGCCTCCCGAGTAGGTGGGACTACAGGCACATGCCACCATGCCCAGCTAATATTTGTAATTTTGGTAGAGATGGTGTTTCACCATGTTGCCCAGGCTGGTCTTAAATGCCTCATGCCAAGTGATCCGCTCCCCTCAGCCTCACAAAGTGCTGGGATTACAAGCATGACCCTCAGCCTCACAAAGTGCTGGGATTACAAGCATGAGCCACTGCGCTTGGCCATTATGTTTCTTTAATTAACGAAGGATCTGCTTGCAGGTGACCACCATGAAGCCTGGTGCCTGAGTCAGTGGACCCAATTTCCCTGATGCAAAATGGCCAATTCCATGCTTATTTAGTCCAAGAGGACACAGGGACTTTGGGAAAGATTCCAGCCTGATCTCGGTTCATGTTCGCTATGCCCCTTTGACCTTCTGTGGTGAGGGAGATCTCTTTTTCTTTGGGCAATTTTTTTTTTTTTAAATTAGATTTCACTTGATTTTCTTTTCTTTTTTTCACTTATTATAAAGTGTATTGATCATTCTGGCTCCAGTTAGATCAAAGGTAACCGCCAAATACATGCCATAGGTCAAGTTCATTTTATACCTTCAGCTGTCTGTTCTCCATGTCTCGTGCAGTTTTTCCAAATCTTTCAGCAGGACTTAGAAATGGAGAGTTTCCAGCCTGGAGTGCTGCCTCATACCTGTAATCCCAGCACTTTGGGAGGCTGAAGCAGGAGGATCACTTGAGGCTGGGAGGTTGAGGCTGCAGTGAGCTGTGATGGTACCAGTTCACTCCAGGATGGGTAACAGAAAGAGACCATGTCCCCAGAAAGAAAGAGAAAAAAGTGGGGGACCAGGCGCAGTGGCTCATGCCTGTAATCCCAGCACTTTGGGAAGCTGAGGCAGGTAGATCACCTGAGTTCAGGAGTTCAAGACCAGCCTGGCCAATATGGTAAAACTCTGTCTCCACTAAAAACCTCAAAAATTAGCTGCTGCATGCCTCTAATACCAGCTACTTGGAAGGCTGAGACACAAGAAACGCTTGAACCCGGGAGGTGGAGGTTGCAGTGAGCTGAGATTGTACCACTGCACTCCAGCCTGGGCAACAGAGTAAGACAGTCTCAAAAAAAAAAAAAAGAAATGGGAGATTCTGTCTCCTGGTTAACACTGAACCTTGAGGGTAAGCCTTTCATAGAGTATATTTGCTGAGGCCAGGTAGGGGAGGCAATATAACGTGATTGAAAGATCATTCCGGTACGGCATTTGTAGCTGAATGCCTCTGGATAGATTCCTTCATCTCTCTGAGTTTAAGAGGGAGTCAGGAGTTGCTGCCTCGTGGGATTGTTGTAAGGATTCAGTGACATGTGTGAGGTACCTGGCACGTAACTGGGATTGAATACATGGTAACTGTCATCAAGCTGTAGTTACCTCCATCAACCAAGGTTGACTTCCCTTGGACATTCGGGGCCAGTTCCGGTGGGGAAGAAGATGTCAGTATCTGTTGGAAATTGATTTTTGGAAGCTCTTGTTGCAAATAGGCATGATGGTGCATATTTAACCTTCCCCGAAACTGATTTAAGAAACCATAAACAGTTCTTCAGTCAGTCAGGGAAGAACAGTCCACAGTTGTTCTTCCTGGTACAGTGAGTAGCTAAGAACATAGACTTGGAGGGTACACAGATATGGGTGGAAATCCTGGATCCACAGCTTCCTAGCTGTATGGCTTTGGGCCAATTATTTTACCATTCTGAGCCTCACATCCTCATCTGTAAAACAGGATAACACTCGGACCTAATGTGAGGCTTGCGGTGAAGATGAGACGAGGGTGCGTGCGAACCACTGAGAGCAGCGTGCGTCACGTGGGCGTGTGCACAGTAAATGCCCGCTGTCTCTCATTTGTTCCTGCTCTTCAGAGGCCATTTGCACAGATTTGGAAGGCACGCTGAGCCATTCAACATTTGCTCCCAACAGGGGTGATTAGTTCATGTAATGCTAGCATTAAGCAAAAGACTCTGCCTGAAACGTCCTCTGGCCCAGCTTCGGTGCTGGAGTGACCTAGTTAGCTGTGTGTCCCAGGCTCAGCCCTCCCTCTGGGTAGCTCCTCCGCATTTTTTTCTCTGCACCTCTCCCTGCACCCTTAGCTGGTTTTAAAACATCTGTCCTCCTCTCCATCAGCCTGGGCAATAGTCTTCTCACTGCGCGGAGGTCTGCAGGCAGACGGTGGCTTTTCTTTGATTCGATGTTGCTTTTCTTCACGGGAAACTGCTTCAGTCTTTCTGCTTTGTTTCTTACTGAAACTCGCGTTGATTTGAGGACTCAAGTAACTTCCTTACAGTGTCTAACCATCATGGAGTTTTGTAGTTTAAAACCTATAGGTACTGAATTTATTTTAATGCTAGAGTATTTAAAAATGGCAGCATGCGTATGTATATACCACGTAAGAACATGTATTTATTTAAAATATCCTTCTGGGGGATTTTTGCATGGGAGGTGGGAGAAGATCTCAAAAGCTTTCAGTGTCCCAGGTCACAGGATGTTAGCATAACACGTAGGGAGTGAATTTCTAAATTGGATGTGATTCCTTTTCTTGACCTGTCCATTTCAGTTCCTTTGGCAGTCACACAACATTCAGGGTCATGATTTATTGGTGCTTCTATCACAGGCTGAGAAGAGGAAGAAAAAGCTCCTCCAACTGAAAGTAGTCAATATTTCTAGTTGTTGAGAGGACCTTTCTCTGTCTTTCATGAGCACAACACGGATCACTGAAATTGGTTTTACAATAAATTGGATTTGGTGCCGTAAATGGAATCCTAAAGGTATCGTATTAAATAAAACCTCAGACAGTTTCTAATGGTCAAGTGAGTCCCACCTGTCTCCCCACACAACCCTGTCCCCTCGTATGAGGCCCAAAGTGTTGTGAAAAAGAAAAACCCTAAACCCGTGCAGCTTTGGAAAATGTGTGGATGGGGCAAGAGAGGTTGTCCAAAGCCAGGAGGAATCATAGAGCAGCTGGCAGGCCAGTGTCCCCTGCCCCCAAGTGTCCTCCCATTTATGGGCTGATACTTCCTTAACCTTGAAAAAAGGCTGCTTCAAATTTGCCTTAAAACTTGACAAGATATAAATACTTCGAAATAGGTTGAGAGGCTGCCAGTCATTTACGATGTAAGAGATTTGAAGGAAAGAACTTTTTCTCAAGACTTAATTAGCATTTGAATGGGAGGCAGAAGGGAGAAGAAGTACTTTCATTCCTGGGAGGCTCAAATCGGTCACAAAGTGGGGAGTTGAGGGCTGAGTGAGGCCCGGTGGGAATGATGCACTGGGGCTTTGGGAGAAGGACCCTCAAACCAACATACATCAACTACTGCAAAATTGGGCCCTAAAAGGTCCTGGGCTCTGGAAAGGGAGACTGCTGTGCTGCTGCCTCTCCCATCTTTCCTTCTTCCTCCAGGGCCAGGCCAGGAGTTCAGAGACTGTAACAGCTCTGCCATGGACGCCAGGGCCTCTTTAGGTTGGAATAGGATCCAGGTCACCATGAAAAATTCCACTTCTGTAAGAAAATGTGCCTCAGACAGCAACAACAGCAATAACCACAAGCTTTCAGTGGTGTCTTGGAACATACTTTGCATATGAATTGGGGACAGCCAGCATTTGGCAATAAGAATTATGCTCTTTGGATTTTTTGGTGTGTGTTAGCATGGTCAGTAAAAACAGAGTTTGGGGCCCTAGTCATAACGGACAGTGTTGGCTTTCTGTGGCCCTTTCAGCTTCTTTACCAATTGGATATAGTATTTGATATAATAACAAGACTTCATATTTGACTTTTTTTTTTTTTTTTTTTTGAGAAGGACGCTCAGTCTGTTGCCAGGCTGGAGTGCAGTGGTGCTATCTTGACTCACTGCAACTTCTGGTTCCTAGGTTTAAGTGATTCTCCTGCCTCAGCCTCCCAAGTAGCTGGGATTACAGGCGCCCACCACCATGCCTGGCCAATTTTTGTATTTTTAGTACAGATGGAGTTTCACCACCTTGGCCAGGCTGGTCTCGAACTCCTGACCTCTGGTGATCTGCCCTTCTCGGCTTCCTCTCTCATGTACTTTAAATCATCTCTAGATTACTTGTAATACCCAATACAATGTAAATGTTATGTACATAGTTACACTGTATTCTTTGGAGAATACTGACAAAAAAGCTGTATATGTTCAGTACAGACAAAATTTTTTTCCCTAAGTATTTTTTCTTTGAGACAGTTTCTCTCTGTTGCCCAGGCTGGAGTGCAGTGGCACGATCTCGGCTCACTGGAGCCTCCACCTACCGGGTTCAAGTGATTCCCCTGTCTCACCCTCCCCAGTAGCTGGGATCACGGTGTGTGTCACCACACTGGCTAATTTTTGTTTATTCATTTGTGTATTAATGGACACAGGTTGCTTCCACCTCTTGGCTGTTGTAAATTGTACTGCTGTGAACCTGGTGTGCAGCTGTCTGAGTGCCTGCCTCCAGTTCTTTGGGGTATATAGCCAGAAGTGGAATTGCCGGATTGGATGGTCATTCTAGATTTCATTTTTTGAGGAACTGCCATACTGTTTTCCACAGCTGCTTGAAGTTTTGCAGTTTGCAGTGTGGTTTTGGCATCCATGATTCCTTCTGACTCTCAGTGAGTGAGCAGCAGTTACTGACCTCATTTAACAGATAAGGACATGGAGGGTCAGAGGGGTAAAATGACTCAGGTGAAGAGGTTGCTGAGGAGCATGTGGAAAGTTAGGAGTCTCCTGACTCCAGTGCTCATTCTCTTTTTTTTTGAGATAGAGTCTCACTCTGTTGTTCAGGCTGGAGTGCAGTGGTGCGATCTCGGCTCACTGCAACCTCCGTCTTCTGGGTTCAAGCGATTCTCTTGCCTCAGCCTCCTGAGTAGCTGGAATTACAGGCATGCACCACCACACCTGGCTAATTTTTTGTGTAGAAACGGGGTTTCACCATGTTGGTCAGGCTGGTCTTGAACTCCCGACCTCAGGTGATCTGCCCACCTCAGCCTCCCAAAGTGCTGGGATTATAGGTGTGAGCCACCGCGCCCGGCCGTCGTTCTCTTTTTATTAGGCTGCTAACAAGCTGATTAGTGTAGTCAATGGGATAGAGAAGTCTGACTGATACTGAAAAAAAAGTCAAACCTCATCCTCTGTGCATGCATGTGTTATGGTATGGTAAGGAGCCATTGGAGTCAGTTGTGTGCTAATAAACTGGTCTTGGTGGGAGGGAAGTTCTGATTTGTAGCATTTGCTGATTTCCATGGTGTAAATACTCCCATCTGGTAGGATTCCAAGCTCCCTATGGTTTAACAACCTACTTGCAAAATTCCTGACTTAGGTAGGCTATTAGGAGTCGCTGGGAGGTGGCTGTGGCATCCCACTGAAGGAAGCGGAGGTCAGGAGGTCTGGGCATGAGTCCTAGCTCTGCCATTTAAGAACTGTGGAATCAGCCGGGCATGGTGGCTCATGCCTGTAATCTCAACACTTTGGGAGGCCGAGGCATGTGGATCATCTGAGGTCAGGAGTTTGAGACCAGCCTGACCAACATGGTGATACCCCATCTCTACTAAAAATACAAAAAACAGCTGATGTGGTGGCTCACGCCTGTGATCCCAGGTACCTGGGAGGCTAAAGCAGGAGAATCACTTGCACCTGGGAGGCGGAGGTTGCAGTGAGCTGAGATTGCACCACTGCACTCCAGCCTGGGCAACAAGAGCGAAACTCTGTCTCAAAACAAAAAATGAAAAACAAACTGTGAAATCTTGGTTTTATCCTCTCTGAGTCTTTTTTTTTTTTTTTTTTTCTGAGACCAAGTCTTGCTCTGTCACCCAGGCTGGAGTGCAGTGGCACAATTGTGAGTCACTGTACCCTCTGCCTCCCAGGTTCAAGTGATTCTCCTGCCTCAGCCTCCTAAGTAGCTGGGATTACAGGTATATGCTACCACACCCGGCTAATTTTGTATTTTCAGTAGAGACGGGGTTTCACTATGTTGGCCGGGCTGTTCTTGAACTCCTACCTCAAATGATCGATTCACCTCAGCCTCCCAAAGTGCTGGGATTACAGGAGTAAGCCACGGCACCCGGCCTATCCTCTCCGAGTCTTGATGACCTTGTGTGTCAAATGAGGTTAATGACACTTGCTTACCTTCTAGACTTTTTATACGTCCGAAATGAGATAAGGAACGTGTGATGCTTGGCATGTATTATAGTAAAGGCCTAATGTTAATAGACACAGGAGGAATTATGGTGTTACGAAGATTACAGCTTTAAAAATGCTTCCTTCTCTGCTGGGTGCAGTGGCTCACGCCTGTAATCTTAGCACTTTGGGAGGCTGAGGTGGGCAGATCACTTGAAGTCAGGAGTTCGAGACCAGCCTGGCCAACATGGTGAAACCCCGCCTCTTCTAAAAATATAAAAAATTAGCCGGGCGTGGTGGCACATGCCTGTAGTCCCAGCTACTCGGGAGGCTGAGGTGGGAGAATTGCTGGAACCCAGGAGCTGGAGGTTGCAGTGAGTCGAGATCGTGCCACTGCACTCCAGTCTGGGCAACAGAGTGAGCTTCTGTCTCAAAGAAAAGAAAAAAATGTTTCCTTCTCCTCACCGTCAGTGTCACATTCACCTCTTGAAACCTAGCTGTTATCTTTTGGGCAGGCTTCCTGTGGAAGTTGGCTCAGACGTTGACCTTGAATGTGAAAGTTATCAACACAAACCCCAAAGTTTCATAGTCTGTTTTCTCTGGTTCTATTTGAGTGTTGTTACATTGTTTTCATTTTTGGTTTTTAAGCGATTGGTGCCTTAAGAAAAATTTAAAAGAAAATTAGAACAATAACATGTTATCCTTGTAGAGAATTTGAAAAATACGGAAAAATGTAAAGAAGACAGCAAGAATCAGCTGTTAGGCTGGGCGTGGTGGCTCACGCCTGTAATCCCAACACTTTGGGAGGCCGAGGTGGGTGGATCACTTGAGGCCAGGAGTTTGAGACCAGCCTGGCTAACATAGTGAAACTCCATCTCTACGAAAAATACAAAAAAATTAGCCAGGCCTGGTAGCGCAGACCTGTAATCCCAGCTACTCGGGAGGCTGAGGCGGGAGAATTTATTGAACCCAGGAGGCAGGGGTTGCAGTGAGCTGAGATTGCGTGACTGCGTTTCAGCCTGGGTGACAGAGTGAGACTCTGTCTTAAAAAAGAATAAAAAAGAGTCAGTCGTTGGCTGGATGGATCCTGGGCATTGAGTCCTTCCGGGGCGCTGGGGGCAGATCTTGGGAGAAACCCCAGAGATTAGTTGTGGGGTTGGACCTGTGGGGGTGGGGCCGTGGTTGTATACTCACTCGAGGTATTTCAGCATATTAGCAGGTGGTGTGCCTGAATCACTGTGCACCTGTTGAGAATTGGCTGTGGATATAGGGGTGGCTTTGACCCCTGTAAGCTATAGTCTTTGTGAGCTCTGTGGGAGTCAGACTTGTAGTATGTCAGTATTTTGTGTAGCTTGGCAGTGATGGTGGTGGTGATGGCATTGCTTGGCTTATTCTCATGGTCACCGTGTATCTATCCTCATGACCGCTTCTGAACACATCCGCAGAATCAGCAGTGGGATGGTTCCTGCTGCCAAGATGAGACCTGACTCCAGACACTTCCAGTGAGCTAATTATACTTGTGAGAAAAAGGAGATAAAAAATAATTCACATCCAAGTGTGGCTGACGCTCCCTGCTTAGGGTAAGACACAGGAAGCCAGCTTCTCAGTTGCTTCGTGACATGAAATAAATACTGTTACACGCACAGTCCTGTCTTCTGCTAAGCTGCCGACGCCCCAAACCTTGAAGTCAGCCCCTCTTCAGAATGCAGTCTTTGGAAGTTCTTGAGGTTAGAACAGCGGTTCTCAGGGACCAGGGACCAGTTTCGAGGAAGACAGTTTTTCCATGGACCAGGGGGAGGGGGATGGTTTTGGCATGATGCAAGCGCATTATGTTTGTTGTGCACTTTATTTCTACTATTATTACATTGTAATATCTAATGAAATAATTCTACAACTCACCATCATGTGGAATCAGTGGGAGCCCTGAGCTTGTTTTCCAGCAACTAGACGGGGTCGCCTGGGGCTGGTGGTAGACAATGATGGATCATCAGGCATTAGATTCTCATAAGGAGCCGGCAACCTAGATCCCCCGCAGGCGCAGTTCACAGTAGGGCTTGTGTTCTGATGAGAATCTAATGCCAATGCTGATTGGACAGGAGGCGGAGCTCAGGCAGTAATGCGGGTGATGGGGGGCATCTACAGATGAAGCTTTGCTTGATTGCCAGCTGCTCACCTCCTGTTCTGTGGCCCAGTTCCTAACAGGCCACAGATTGATACCGGTTCATGACCTGGGGGCTGGGGACTCCTTGGCTTAGAAGGTGAGGTCTTTGGTGCCAGGCGTGGTGGCTCATGATTGTAATCCCAGAATTTGGGAGGTTGAGGCAGGCGGATCACTCGAGGTTAGGAGTTCAAGACCAGCCTGGCCAACATGGTGAAACTTCGTCTCTACTAAAAAATACAAAAATTAGCGGGGCATGGTGGCGGGTGCCTGGAATCCCAGCTACTTGGGAGGCTGAGGCAGGACAATTGCTTGAACCCAGGAGGTGGAGGTTGCAGTGAGCTGAGATAGCTCCAGCTTGGGTGACAGAGCGAGACTCTGTCTCAAAAAAAAAAAAAAAAAAAAAAAAGAAGTAAGGTCTTAGTAACTTAGCCGATCAGCTAGACTAGCTCTCTCATTTTGCGGGCTGTGAAACAGGTGCATTGAGATGATGTGAACTGCCTGGGTCCCACAGTTAATCTCCGTCACCTCCAGGCCTTGGGCTTTGGCCAGATCATCTTCCTGTTGTGTTATGGATAAGGATGTGCACTGTGGTCATCAGGAGGCATCATGACAGCGCACCAACGGAGGGCTGGTTACCAGAGAAGACACAGTCTGTGCTGGAGGTTGGGTGGCCTCAGCCGTTGTGTCTCTATTTCTTTGTCACTCACTTTTTAGATGTAAAAGGAGCTCTCGAGGATGTGTCTGGCTCCTGAGGAACTAGGAGCTGTGGGTGTTTGGCGCCCTTGCTCCTCTGCTTGCCTTCCCCCTGCCTGCTGGGGATCCAGGCCATGTGTCCCTAAGTAGGTGACAGGGAACCAATTCAGGGAGCAGAGAGCAGAGAACAGGCGCCTCCGATCCCCACAGGGTCTCTGCAAAGACCTGACTTAGGATTATCCTGTGCTGTGGCCACGTAGAGGCTTTCCCAAGCCCCAGAAGAGCTGGCCTCACACACAGGCAGTGCCTCGCTCGGGTGGGATACCTTTGTGTTTAATACATGTTTGTGTCTCGGTGTGGCGGCTCACGCCTGTAATCCCAGCTACCTGGGAAGCCAGGGCAAGCAGATCACTGGAGGTCAGGAGTTCGAGACCAGCCTGGCCAACATGGTGAAACCCTGTCTCTACTGAAAATACAAAAATTAGCTAGGCGTGGTCACAGATGCCTGTAGTCCCAGCTAATCAGAGGCTGAGGCAGGAGAATTGCTTGACCTGGGAGTTGGAGGTTGTAGTGAGCCGAGATCGCACCACTGCACTCCAGCCTGGGTGACAGAGCAAGACTCTGTCTCAAAAATAATAAAATAAAATAAAATAAAATAAAAGTTTGTTGGCCGGGCACAGTGGTTCATGCCTATACTCCCAGCTACTTGGGAGGCTGAAGCAGGAGGTTAATTTGAGCCCAAGAGTTCTATGCTCCTGGGAGATGACACAGTTCCAGGCTGCAGTGGGCCGTGATGACACAACTGTATTCTAGCCTGGGTGAAACAGCAAGGTCCTATTAAAAAAAAGTTTGGCCAGGCGTGGTGGCTCACACCTGTAATCCCAGCGCTTTGGGAGGCCGAGGCGGGCGGATCTAGCTTGTTGCGAGGTTTTGTTGCAATAACAAGAATAATAATGATTTACAGATTGGGCACAGTGGCTCACACCTATAATCCCAGCACTTTGGGAGGCCCAAATCACGCCACTGCATTCCAGCCTGAGTGGCAGAATAAGACCCTGCCTCAAAAAAAAAAAAAAAAAAAAAGGATATTAACACATGTCATAGATTACAGGTGCTAAATGAAACGGCATTGATTTTAATTTTTTAGGCAGATAGGTGTTACACCCCATCATGTGTTAACTTCCGTGAAAAGACCTCTCTGTAATGCCTTCAGGAATACCATTACAGATTTCGTTCCTTTGGCCTACAGCATTTTCTGAAGTATAAAATATTAGGCACTCCTAGCAATGTATAGATCATTGTGAAGGAATTTATCTTTTGTAAGAGTGAGCCTGGAGAAAGAGATGGGAGAGAGAACTTGAAATCGCAAAGAGTTGGACTAGAATTAAAGGGTGGCGGTCATGTTGATTGTGCCAAAGAGGAGGTCAGAGGCGGGTAAAGTCAGCCGGAATCATAGCATTCATTCACTCGTCTGTTCGTTTGTTTGTTCAGTTTTGAAGGCTCACTGTGAGAAATGCTGAGAGACTAGTATGTTCTGTCTCTGTGAGCTCTGTGATTCTTTTTTTTTTTGAGACTAGGTCTTGCTCTGTCACCCAGGCTGGAGCACAATGGCATGGTGGTAGCTCATTGCAGCCTCCACTTCCTAGGTGAACAAGCCATCCTCCCGCCTCAGCCTCCCTAGTAGCTGGGACTATAGGTGTATGCCACCTTGCCTGGCTATTGTTTTTTAATGATTATTATTTTTTGTGGAGATGGGTTCTCTCTTTGTTGTCCAGGCTGGCCTGGAACTCCTGGCTTCAAGCTATCCTCCTGCCTTGGCCTCCCAAAGTGCTGGGATTACAGGCGTGAGCTGCCACGTTCAGCCTGATCGTGGTGATTCTGATGGTCTGTGTGGAAACTCATGGGAAGAAGGATGAGATTTGTCCTCCTGTTGGGGGCACTGATCTTGCTGCCATGTCTGTTGTGCAGGTGGCTTAGGTGAGGGAGGGGTTCTGCCTGCTTTATGTGGTGGCCCTGCCTTGGCTGGTTAGACTCCTAAGTAGTGTCATAAAAGGCAGGGTGGTCATGGTGGCCTCTTTAGGACATTGACCCCTCCTCCCGCTGTCAGTGGTGGCTGTCCTCTCATAGGAATCCTCTTTTTTTTTTGAGATGGAGTTTCACTGTCACCCAGGCTGGAGTGCAGTGACGTGAGCTCAGCTCACTGCAACCTCTGCCTCCTAGGTTCAAGCGATTCTCCTGCCTCAGGCTCCTGAGTAGCGGGGATTACAGGTGCACGCCACCATGCTAGGCTAAGTTTTTATTTTTAGTAGAGAGGAAGTTTCACCATGTTGGCCAGAATGGTCTTGAACTCCTGACCTCAAGTGAGGTCAAGCCCGTCTTGGCTTCTTAAAGTTCTGGAATTATAGGCAGGAGCCACTGCACCCAGCCAGGACTTTGGAGAATTGAGAGACAGATCCCACAGCTTTAAAACAAAACAAAACCAAAACCATCAGGTATGATGGGTTGAGTCCCCTCCATGCCAGGTACTGAGGAAGTGCTGGTAAACAAAACATGGTTCTTGTCCTGAGGGAACTTTTTAGGGAGACAGTAAAACATGTAATTCCAGTTCCGTGTGACTGTGCAGTCGTAGAAGGTTACCTCATCGGGACTGGGGCTCAGGGACAGTGAGCTGGGCTGTTGCCTAAGAAAGTTCCAGGAGTCAGAAATTAGATAGCATTGCTCAGTGAGTATATAATGAGCTGCTATGTGTCAAATAGGACGCTGGTTTCTGTAAGATAAAGGAATATATAATTTTAATAATATATTTAAATAGCATTATTAAAACTATATATTAGCTGGGCATGGTTGGTCAGGTGTGGTGGCTCATGCTTGTAATTCCAGCATTTTGGGAGGCTGAGGCGGGTATATCACTTGGAGTCAGGAGTTCAAGACCAGCTTGGCCAATATGGTGAAACTCCGTCTCTACTAAAAATACAAAAATTAGCTGAGCATGGTGGCGTGTGCCTGTAGTCCCAGCTACTCAGGAGCCTGAGGCAGGGGAATGGCTTGAACCCAGGAGGAGGAGGTTGCAGTGAGCTGAGGTCACGCCACTGCACTCCAGTCTGGGCAACAGAGTGAGACTTCGTCTAAAGAAATAAGCTATTAATATATTAAATTATTAATTTTATTATTATTATTATTATTTAACAGTCATAATAGCAAACATTTACTGAGCATTTACCAGGTGTTAGATACTGTGGCAACTGCCACCTGTAACATGGTCAGCGATACACGGACTGCATGTATGACAGTGGTGTCCCGGGACGATTATAATGGAGCTGAGACATTCCTGTTGCTTTGTCGCTGTCGTGATGTTGTGGCGTTGTGCGTTACTCACATTTGTGGTGATGCTGCGGTCAGCACACTGACGGCACTGCCAGTTCATAAAGCCCAGGACATACAATTATGTGCGGTACCTAATGCTTGATAATTCCATATTATAAGGTATAGACTGTGTTACTGGTTTCTGTATTTGCTATGCTGTGCTTTTTATTGTTACTTTAGGGTATACTCCTTCTACTTACTTAGATAAAAACAGTCAATGGCAGAACAGCCTCAGGCCGGTCCTCCAGGAGGTATCCAGATTTTTAGGTACGTGGCCTAAAAAATCTTTTACACTGTTTTGTTATCATTGTTATCGTAGGAATGACAGCTCCATGCTTGATCCTTCCCCTGAGGACCTTCCAGTGGGACGACAAGATGTGGAGGTGGAAGATGATGATACTGATGATCCCAATCCTGTGTCGATCTAGGCTATTGTGTGTGTTTGTGTTTTTTGTTTTCCTTTTTTGAGGCGGAGTCTCACTATGTTGCCCAAGCTGGAGTGCAGTGGTGTGATCTTGGCTCACTGCAACCTCTGCCTCAGCCTCCCGAGTAGCTGGGATTACAGGCGTGCACCACCACACCCAGCTAATTTTTATATTTTTAGTAGAGATGGGGTTTCACCATGTTGGCCACGCTGGTCTGGAACTCTGACCTCAGGTGATCCACCCGCCTCGGCCTCCCAAAGTGCTGGGATTACAGGCGTGAGCTATTGCACCTGGCCTAAAAAATCTTTTACATTGTGTGTGTGGTTTTTTTTTTTTTTTTTTTTTTTTGAGACAGAGTCTGGTTCTGTCGCCTGGCTGGAGTGCAGTGGGGTGATCTCGGCTCACTGCAACCTCCACCTCCTGGGTTCAAGCAATTCTCCTACCTCAGCCTCCCGAGTAGCTGGGATTGCAGGCGTGTGCCACCATGCCCAGCTGATTTTTGTATTTTTAGTAGAGACGGGGTTTCACCATGTTGGCCAGGATGGGTCTCGATCTCTTGACCTCATGATCTTCCCACCTTGGCCTCCCAAAGTGCTGGGATTACAGGTGTGAACCACCGTGCCCAGCCTACACTGTATTTTTACCATACCTTTTCCGTGACTTGATATGTTTAGATACACAACTACTTACCGTTGTGTTACAGTTGTCTGTAGTATCCAGCGCGGTCACATGCTGTACAGGTTGGCAGTCTAGGAGCAGTAGCTGTATCATCTAGCCTGGGTGTGTAGTAGCCATACCTAGGTTTGTGTAAATGCACACTGTGATGTTTGTGCCATGACAAAATCTCCTAAAGGATGCGTTTTTCAGAACATACCCAAACCCATTAAGTGAGGCATGGCTGTATTTCACATGAATTTTCACACTGCATCTGCTACAGCCGTTCAGTAAAATAGATACTGTTGTTACCACCATTTTATTTTTTTATCATTATATTTTGAGACGGAGTCCTTTTCTTTCACCTAGGCTGGAGTACAGTGGCACAATCTTGGCTCACTGTAACCTCTGATTCCCAGGTTCAAGCGATTCTTTTGCCTCAGCCTCCCGAAGTAGCTGGGATTACAGGTGACCACCACAATGCCCAGCTAATTTTTTTGTATTTTTGTAGAGACAAGGTTTCACCATGTTGGCCAGGCTGGTCTTGAACTCCTGACCTCAGGTGATCCACCAGCCTCTGCTTCCTGAAGTGCTGGGATTACAGGCATGAACCACCATGCCCAGCCATCACCACCATTTTAGAGATGAGGAAACTGAGGCCCAGAGAGGTTAAATAACTTGGTCAAGGTCATATAGACCTCTCTGTCGGGAAGAATTGGGATTTGAACCTAAGTAAGGTACCTGTCTGGGGCCAAAGCCAGTGCTCCCAGCCATTGGTTTTCCTTGCCCTCGTTGGTCAGTTTTGCCCCCTGACCTCTTAACAGAGAAAATGTGACAGGGACCCATGTCCCCACCATGCAGAGCCGCAGGTGGTAGGTGATGTCAGCATGGTATGAAGTGTTTCAGGGTTTCATGGGAAGGGGAGTAGTTTTTATTTTAATTAATTGGTTAATTGAGACAGGGTCTCATTCTGTCACCCAGGCTGGAGTGCAGTGGCGTGATCACGGCTCACTGCAGCATTTCTTCCTGGACTCAGGTGATCCTCACATCCCAGCCTCCCAAGTAGCTGAGAATACAGGCACATGCCACCACACCTGGCTTATTTTTTGTATTTTTAGTGGAGACAGGGTCTCACTGTGTTTCCCAGGCTAGTCTTGAACTCCTGGGCTCAAGCAGTCCACCTGCCTTGGCCTCCCAAAATGCTGGGATTACAGGTGTAAGCCACTGTCCCCCATGGGAGTAATTTTTAACAGAAGTGATAGATGGAGATGAATCATAACAGCTGGTAAAGGAATCGTTTTTCTGGTAAAGCTTCTTAAGTGACCCGCTTCCCGGGTGGCCGCCAGGTATTCATTTAGCAGACATTTGCCAAGCGCTTGCTTAAGGCTGGCTGCTTTCCCTGCTGGGACTTCAGTGGCAAATGAGAGATGTGGTCCTTTTCTTCCTGGAAATTGGTACTGTGTCCATGCCTAATTAGCTGGGTGTGTTGGTTTGTGCCTGAAGTCCCAGCTATTCTGGAGATTGAGGTGGGAGGATCACCTGAGGCCAGGAAGTTGAGACCAGCGTAGCCAACATGGTGAAACCCTATCTCTTTCAAAAATACAAAAATTAGCTGGGCAACACAGCAACACTGTATCAAAAAAAAAAACAAAAAAACAAAAAAAGGAGGTCAGGTGCAGTGACTCATGCCTGTAATCCCAGCACTTCAGGAGGCTAAGGCAGGAGGATCACTTGAGGCCAGGAGTTCAAGACCAGCCTGACCAACATGGTGAAACCCCATCTCTACTAAAAATGCAAAAATCAGCCAGGTGTCATGGCGGGTATCTGTAATCCCAGTTGCTTGGGAGGCTAAGGCATGAGAATCACTTGAACCCGGGAGGTGGAGGTTGCAGTGTGCCAAAATTGCGCCACTGCACTCCAGCCATGAGACAGTGAGACTCTGTCTGAAAAAAAAAAAAATTGCTCAGGGAGCAAAATCGACCAACCTGGATAAGAAAGCCCCTTTAGAGTAATGGTCAGAAGAGCTGGCTCCTAGCCATTCTCCGTGTCCTGCCATTCCCCGTGCACTCCTGAAACACAGCCCCGTGTCTTGCAGATCCCGCAGGCTCACTCTAGTCTCTGTGTTCTTGCTCCTGCTTCCAGAGCCCACCGCTGATTCTTCAGGGCCAACTCAGATCTGGTCTCTTCCACTTACTGCTCCCAGATGCTTGTAGCTTTGTAGCTTACCTTGGGCTTCTCTGTCTTTATTCTTTCTTTTTTTTTTTTTTGGAGACAGAGTTTTGCTTTTGTTGCCCGGTCTGGAGTGTAATGGCACAGTCTTGGCTCACTGTAACCTCTGCCTCCTGGGTTCAAGCAATTCTCCAGCCTCAGCCTCCTGAGTAGCTGGGATTACAGGCATGCGCCACCACACGTGGCTAATTTTGTATTTTTAGTAGAGATGGGCTTTCTCCACATTGGTCAGGCTGGTCTCTCACCCCTGACCTCAGGTGATCGGCCTGCCTCGGCCTCCCAAAGTGCTGAGATGACAGGCGTGAGCCACTGCGCCTGGCCCTTTCTGCCTTTATTCTTTCAGTCTTCAACTCATACTCTTGAGAGTCAATTGTCCTATATTTTTCTATTTTTAGAAATATTTTTGTGGAGATGGGGACTGTCACAATGTTGCCGAGGCTGGTCTCGAACTCCTGGCCTCAAGTGATCCTCCCACCTTGGCCTTCCAAAGTGCTGGGGTTATAGGCGTGAGCCACTCACTGTGCCTGATGTGTTTTGCTTTTGGGAGAATTTCCTCTGATGCAGCTGAAAGCTTCTTGAGAGTAGGGGATACTTTATTGCATGTGATCTCTTTCACATGATTTTCCAAAATACCTTGCATGCTGAGTAATGGATGGAGAGTTTATTTGGTTCTGTTTTAAAAATCCCGAGTAACGGAATTGTCTCCACAGTGGTTTAGAGAGCCTGCTTTTCTAAATGTTTTTGTTACTGATAAGTTCTTGAGAACATTCCCCCTCTGCTTTCTTCCTCTGGATTTTGTCTCTGTAAATCATCCCCGTCTTCCGTGTGAGGGTTGCTCACTGCGTGTGTGGATTAGCTGCAGTGAGTGTCTAATCCACGGGGTGTTGCCCTGCCTCCCCCCTTGCCTGTTTATGGGACCTTTTCCTTGGATACCGCCTTGCTGTGCTTGAGAAAGGGTGAGTTGTCAGGGAACTGCCATTAGGATCCTGCTTTAGTGCTGCGGCTACTCCAAAAAAGACTCTTGCCCAGTAATGGCCCAAAGCTGAACATAAGTGACATTTTGCTTCTTCTGTCCTTCCATTCGTTGGGTATCCTGGGTAGGCTGTGTCCTGGGGTATCCTGCTGAATGCCATTACTCTATTACTTCCTTGTTGGGATTTCTCCTCTCAAACATGACTTGTTGTGGTCTTGACATTATTTATGGGAAGCAGCGTGTATTTGGCCATTTTCTTTTTTTTTTTTTTTGAGACGAAGTCACAGGCTGGAGTGCAGTGGCGCAGTCTCGGCTCACTGCAACCTCCACCTCCCGATTCAAGTGATTCTTCCACCACAGGCTCCCAAGTAGCTGGGACTACAAGCACACATCACCACACCTGGCTAATGTTTTTGTATTTTTTTAGTAGAGACGGGGTTTCACCATGTCAGCCAGGATGGTCTCGATCTCTTGACCTCGTGATCTGCCTGCCTCAGCCTCCCAAAGTGCTGGGATTATAGGTGTGAGCCACTGTGCCTGGCTGGCGATTTTCATTTTTTACTCATTTAGATTGTGCCCCTTTGCAGTTTTATGACTTTTGGTCTGTATGCTGATTTCTCCAAAAGCAGAGCGTGCAGCTGGGCACGGTGGCCCACGCCTGTAATCTCAGCACTTTGGAAGGCTGAGGTGGGCAGATCACTTGAGGCCAGGAGTTCGAGACCAGCCTGGCCAACACAGTGAAACCATGTCTCTACTAAAAATACAGAAGTCAGCCAGGTGTGGTGGTAGGCTTCTGAAGTCCCGGCTACTCCTGAGGCTGAGGCAGGAGAATCGCTTGAACCTGGGAGGTGGAAGGTTGCAATCAGCTGACATCGTACCACTGCACTCCAGCCTGGGCAACAGAAGGAGCCTCTAAATGGATGGATGGATGAATGAATGAATGAATGAATGAATGAATAACATGGCTATGGTGTTTGGATTTCTGCTTGGCACTGGGTACTTCCTTAGAGACTTGATGGGTCCTTTACCCTGTCAGCATTCCTGTGGCTTAAGAACTATTTGACATATGAGGAGAACAGACTGGCCTCGGGTCACATGACTAAAAGAATAACTCACAGGGCTGGGATTTGAACCTAGAGCTGTGTGAAGAAGCTTCTGGAAGGCTGTCCTAAGATGGAACAGACGTTTCTAGATCCGCCTTTGAACCTCCTCTGGGGCAGGTCTTTGAACCTCCTCTAGGGGAGGTCCACCACCAGCCACTGGTCCAGGGAATGCTGCCAGGGGGACCCCCATGTGATGGTGTGAAGAGTCCTTGTTAGTTTATTATTGAGTCGCCAGACCTGTGACTCCTGTCTCGCTTCTCCCGAGGCCCTGTGCAGGCCTTGTCTGGAAGCTGAAGCTGGAAATTCTATTAGGCTCTGCAGGTGAGGATTCGGGGGTCTGGATTCCCCCACTTGACTCACACTCCTGAGAAACCTCTGTGCTGATAGAGGAACAGGCTTAGTCACCATTTTTTTTTTTTTGAGACAGAGTCTTGCTCTGTCACCCAGGCTGGAGTGCAGTGGTGTGATCTCAGCTCACTGCAACCTCTGCCTCCCGGGTTCAAGCAGTCGTCTTGCCTCAACCTCCCGAGTAGCTGGGATTACAGGCGCCTGCCACCACGCCTATCTAATTTTTGTATTTTTAGTAGAGACAGGGTTTCACAATGTTGGCCAGGCTGGTCACAAACTCCTGACCTCAAGTGATGCTCCCACCTTGACCTCCCAAGTGCTGGGATTACAGGCGTGAGCCGCTGCGCCTGGGCTTAGTAACCATTTTTCTAGGTCAACTACTCATTTTGTTATTGCATGGCTATTTCTCTCCTGGCAAATGAAAAAGATAATTTTTGAAACATCCAGAGAACCCTGAGATTTTGAATCAGGCTGTTGGCAAACAAAATAAAACAAAACAAACAAAAAAAACATAGTGTTCCTCCCAGGGTTCTGGCAAACAAAACGTGGTATTCTCTGGAACTTTAAAAAAAAGTATACCATCTTTATAATTTAGGTATCCATTGGCAAAAGGTCATGGAAAATTCAGTCAGATATCCAGAAATTCAGACAAAATCTGCTTTATTTTTTCAAATGGCTACAACATGTAGACTATTTCTGTCCTTGTCCTCTTGTATGAGTGGATGTTGTCCTGGTCACCTATGCAAATGAGGGAGCAGAACAGATATATATTTTTTTTTTTTTGGTTTTTGAGATGGAGTCTCACTCTGTCACTCAGGCTGGAGTGCAGTGGCACGATCTTGGCTCAGTGCAACCTCTGCCTCCTGGGTTCCAGCGATTCTCCTGCCTCAGCCTCCTGAGTAGCTGGGATGACAGGCATGCGCCACCACACCCGGCTCATTTTTGTGTTTTTAGTAGAGACGGGGTTTCATCATGTTGGCCAGGATGGTCTCGATCTCCTGACCTCGCGATCTGCCCGCTTCGGCCTCCCAAAGTGCTGGGATGACAGGCGTGGCCACCGCGCCCGGGCAGAAGAGATGCTCTTTGACTTGAAGCCCGTTGCTCTTTCATTACGGAAGATTTTTTATTTTTGTTGTCCTTGTTGCACTAAAATAATGATTTTTCTTTTCTTCTTACAATGTATTATAAATGTCATTCAGGAGTTTTTGAGACCACATTTACTTTGTTTCAGGGCTTGTTAATTTTAAGAAGTCATTATAAATAAGCTGTGTAATAAAGGAGCCACCATATAGGAATGCACTTTAAGTGGTTTCTTCCTATTTTTAATAATTGGAAAACACCAGGAGACCGCAAATGGGAAAATTAAAAGTCTCGAACACCCAGTCTATTAAGAAAGATCGTCTGCTGTGATATGCAAAGTTGCTGATTGCTTCTATTTAGGATATGTTTGAAAATCTCTGTGGCTCTTGTGATTTAGATGCAAGATGACCTTTTCATGTTGTCACAGGCAATTTCATAGCAATCAGAAGGAGTTTAAACTCTATCTCATATTAGGTTAACATCCAAAGGTATTAGGAGCCAAGCTGTTGAACATTCTAGTTTGAGATTCTGATTTTGCACATGGTTAATTCCAGAGAAGGTGCCCCAGGCATGCAGCTGAGCTCACAGGCCACTTCACAGGCTGCGAGGCCGCGTTCCCCTGGAGTCCAGTGTGACCTCTGGGGTCCTAGACACCAATTCCTTCCGGGGCCCGCCTCATGGGTGTTCACCCTGCATGGCTGCCCAGGGTCCCATGGGCAAAAGGCTCCATGCTTCATCTGACACACTGCTCTCTCCATCTTAAAACCCTTAGTACTTTTTGGTGTGTGTGTGTGTATGTATGTATATAATTTAGAGGCAGGGTCTTGCTCCATTGCCCAGGCTAGAGTGAGGTTGTGTGTTGATAGCTCAGTGCAGCCTCCAACTCCTGTGCTCAGGTGATCCTCCTGCATTAGCCTCCTGTGTAGCTGGGACTACAGGTGCACACCACCACACTTTGCAAACTAAATTTTTTTTTTTTTTTTTTGTAGAAACTGGGTCTCGCTATATTGTGCAGGCTAGTCTTGAACTCCTGGCCTTGGCCTCTCAAAGTGTTGGGATTATAGGCACGAACCACTGTGACTGGCCCCTTAGTATTTCTTTGTTTGAACAAGAGTATCCCCAATTTCACACTGGGTTTCACAAATCAGGGAGCTGATCCCAATCCCTTTCGATTATAAAACTTTCTTCTCTGCTGTTTTTAGCCTAATATCAAAGTCATTTTAATGACTAAAATTTTCTTAGGGTTAGTGGTTAAAAAAGTTTATGAAGCACTAAAGTTTATTGGAGACTTGGAAAAATTTTTTTTTGTGTGTGACATCTCTATCCAGGTGTGAGGATGCATTTCTTTTTTCTTTCCTTTTTTTTTTGTTTTAGATGGAATCTTGCTCTGTTGCCAGGCTATAGTGCTGTGGCCCACTCTCGGCTCCCTGCAACCTCCACCTCCTGGGTTCAAGCGATTCTTCCGCCTCAGCCTCCTGAGTAGCTGGGACCACAAGGCGCGTGCCACCACACCCAGCCAATTTTTGTATGAGAGTAAAGATTTTTAGGCTACAAGGAATCTGTCACACTTGAAGCCTGTTTTATGTAATGATTATTCAGTTTGACATCCAAAAGGAGGCCAAACAAATCCTTCCTTTTATGAAGTGGAGAACATAATGGCACTTCGGTTTTCCATGTGATTATTGCTCAGAAGAAAGGGAAAGATTTTTCTTACCATGATGTCACTCCAGTCAATATATGTTTAAGAGCATTTCTCAACTAATTTAAGGCTCACATATTTAATAATGCTAAAATTGGCTAGTTGGTCATTTGTCAGGTTGTTTTTGAGTTAAAATGAATGGTTTGAGCTTGAGATGAAATCAATGAAAAGTATATGCCTGTGTGAAGGAGCTTGTGCGTTTTTATGGTACGTCCATTTTGATTTAGTTGAAAGCCTGCCTTTTTTCTTTATTGGAAATAAAAAAGGAAGTAGGAATGAAAAGAAGAACTGGTTGTGTCTTGAAAATAATAGTGAAAGGAGGTCAGCTTTGTATCTACATTGAGTACTGACAATGGGCCCGCACCTTATAAAGTTATAGAATAAATGCTGTCCCCTTCCTGGGGTGGTCGCAGCTTGACTTGGGTGACTGCTTCTGAATCCTGCAAAGAGAAATCTTGGGTAGCAGTTCTTTAAAAATGTAGGAAGGAGTAGAAAATTACGCTTTCTTTTTTTTTTTTTTTTTGAAACGGAGAGTCTCCCTCAGTCGCCCAGGCTGGAGTTCAAGGGCACAATCTTGGCTCACTACAACCTCTGCCTCCCGGGTTCAAGCAATTCTCATGCCTCAGCCTCCTGAGTAGCTGGGATTATAGGCGCATGCCACCAGGCCCTGCTAATTTTTGGATTTTTAGGAGAGCTGGGATTTTACTTTGTTGGCCAGGCTGGTCTGACCTTAAGTGATCTGCCCGCCTCGGCCTGCCAAAGTGCTGGGATTATAGGCTTGAGCCAGCGTACTCCGCTAATTCTCAAGTTTTCCTAAGAAGACAGTGCCAGCCGCCGAGAATCGGTGAGACAGTGTGAGCTCTCTGACGGCTGCGGTGTGGCATACAGAAGCAGTCCGTGTTCACTTTCGGAGTCTGGGCAGTGTTCACTGTCTTGCTAATTGGGTGATCCCAGATGTGCCAATTAGCTGGTACTAGGGGCATGTTTGATTGGTAGAAATGGCGCCTGCGACCGTGCTGTTGCCTGATGAGTTTTCAGAGTAGAGACATGGCCTTTCAGGTGACTTGGGGATATAAAGCAAGAGTAAAACCTTTCAAAAGAAGAAAAACTGTTTATCTATATACTCTTGACACTTCTGACATTGTGTGGGTTTTTCCACACCAACCCATTCTCCTTGGAAACTGTGACTTTAAGCGAAATGACATAAACAAAACCAAATTTTTTCATGTTTTTTCATCAATGTTAAAATGAAATGATGTCAGACCAAATGATGATATTCGAGTATGTCATTTTGCTTACAATTTCCAAGAACTTATTGGACATTGAGGACTTACTGTATCACCTTTTAGAGAGAACAGTTGAACAACAATTGCATGAGTTCATATTTGGAATATATTGATGAAAAGCATGTTTTGGAATGTGTGCCCAGCTTCTCACTGTATAGTCAGCCCCGTGGGCACTTTTTATCTCTGTCCTATCTTGTAATGGCAATGCATGTGAAATCCTTATGGTATGCATCACACTGGCTTATACTAGATGATAAGCTACCTGTGGGTGAGCCTGACTCACCTTTCAGTAACTTACATAGGATCTTTCACATGAAAGGCTCAGAAATGCTACTTTCTTTTCATATTAAAAATACAAAAAATGAAAGGTGCAATAGTCTGTTTACTGTCATACCCAGACATAAAAATGCTAATATTGTTTAGAAAGATTTTAGTCATAAAAGTTTAAAAACCAGGCTGGGCACGGTGGCTCACACCTGTAATCTCAGCACTTTGGGAGGCCAAAGTGGGCGGCTTACCTGAGGTCAGGAATTCCAGATCAGCCTGGCCAATGTGGTGAAACCCCATCTCTTCTAAAAATACAAAAATTAGCTAAGTGTGGTGGCGGATGCTTGTAATCCCAGCTATTCAGGAGGCTGAGGCAGGAGAATCACTTGAACTTGGGAGGCAGAGGTTGCAGAGAGCCAAGATCATGCCACTGTACTCCAGCCTGGGTGACAGAGTGAGACTTTGTCTCAAAAAAAAGTTTAAAATCCAGAAATTATGGGCCGGGTGCGGTGGCTCACGCCTGTAATCCTAGCACTTTGGGAGGCCAAGGTGGGTGGATCATGAGGTCAGGAGTTCAAGATCAGCCTGATCAATATGGTGAAACCCCATCTCTACTAAAAATACAAAAATTAGCCAGGCATGGTGGTGCGAGCCTGTAGCCCCAGCTGCTTGAGAGGCTGAGGCAGGAGAATCGCCTGAGCCTGGGAGGCGAAGGTTGCAGTGAGTGGAGACTGACCACTGCCCTCCAGCCTGGGTGTCAGACCGAGACTCTGTCTCAAGAAAAAAACAAAAAACAAAAACCAGAAATTAGTATGGACTACTCGATTTCCTGAACAGTTAAAAAAAATACTATGACTTCAAGTAATAATAGCACTTTCAGTGTTCCTTCCAAGCACTTTGATTAAACGTGTCATTTATTTTTATTTTTATTTTTTTGACCTCAGGTGATCCACCCACCTCGGCCTCCCAAAGTGCTGGGATTATAGGTGTGAGCCACCGCACCCAGCCAGTGTCATTAAATCTTTCCAACATCCCTGCAAGGTAGCAGTGTTTTTGTTCGTTTGTTTGTTCTGTAGTTGGCACGTGGAGGAGAAGTAACCGGACTGAGGAAGCACAGCTAGTAACGGACAGATCTGGGATTTGAAGCCAGGTCTTTCCAAGCCCACACGTTTCTGCTGCACTTTTCTGTCTGTATTCTAGCTAACCAAGCTGTTGCTCTAACAGAATTTATTTAGGGCATCAAACCACATAAGCCAGGTTTCAGAGTCTAGTTTTTTATCTGAAGTATTTGGAACTAAATAAGTTAGCTAAGTGTCAAATCCCTCTTTGTCTTAGGATTTATATATTTAAATACAATTAGAGTAGATCTTTCCAATTTTTTTTTTTTTTTGGTTATTGTAAAGAGCTTTTTGTGGTGGAACTCATTTTGGTGAGCAGTAGAATGAGAACTCAGGGAATGTCGAAGCAGGAAAATTGATACAGAATTTCAGAACGTGCTCAGAATAAAGCCTTTATTTCAGCAGTGAACTGAGTGACTTGCAACCCGAGGAACTGTCAACATTAATGTCCATTGCTTGGACTTTAGATTAGCAGGTGTTTGTTTCACCAGAGACACTGGGTTTTATTAAATCTGCCCCTTTCAAGTCTTCTTGAACTTCGGGAGTACTTGAGCATGTTATTTTCTCTTTCTTACCTAGTACAAGCATGAAGAATGTTGAAAATCTGTAAGATAATTAAATAATAAGGAAGTTGTGTATTGGGAAATCGGCATACTTAGATCCTGTTATGAATGGATGTAACACCAAAATAATCTTTTATTTTTTATTTATTTATTTTGAGATGGAGTCTGGCTCTGTCACCCAGGCTGGAGTGCAGTGGCACAATGTCAGCTCATGGCAACCTCTGCCTCCCGGATTCAAGTGATTCTCTTGCCTCAGCCTCCCGAGTAGCTGGGACTACACCCTCACATCACCATGCCTGGCTAATTTTTGTATTTTTAGTAGAGACGGGGTTTCACCATGTTGGTCAGGCTGGTCTTGAACTCCTGACCTCTTAATCCATCCACATTGGCCTCCCAAAGTGCTGGGATTACAGGCGTGAACCACCGCAAAATAACCTTTTCTACAAATAGTTTAAAAAAGTCTATTCACAGAGCTAAAATCACACTTAATGAAGAAAGAATGAATGCTTTAGCCTAACAGGAGCAACACAAGAATGTCTGCTCTCACCACCCACATTCAACTTTGTGGTGGAAGTTCTAGCCAGGGTAGTTAGAAAATGAAATAAAAAGCATCTAGATTGTAAAAGAACAAGTAAAACTATCTCTATTTGCAGATAAGATGATCCTGTAGAGAGACAATCCTAAGGAATCACCTAGATAACTATTCCATTTAATAAATGAGTTCATCAAGGCTATAAGATACAAGATCAATATGCAAAAATCCATTATATATGTATATGCTAGTAAGGAAAAATAAAAAAGACATTAAGAGAACAATCCCACTTACAGTATTATCAATAAGAATAAGATATTTAGGAGTAAATTTGACCGAAGAAGTTCAATGCTTGTACATTGCAAACTAAAAAATGTCATTGAAAGAAATTAATGAAGACTGAAGTAAATGGAAAGACATCCTGTGTCTATGGATTGGAAGACTTACTGTTGTGAAGATAGCAGAACTCCCCAAATTGATCTATAGATTAAACACTACCTGTCAAAATCCCAGCTTGCCCTTTCTGTGAAAATTGAGAAGCTGATCCTGAAACTCATATGGAAACACAGGGAACCCAAAATAGCCAAAACAATCTTGAAAAAGAAGAGCAAAGTTGGATGACTCACAATTTGATTGAAAAACTTACTACAGAAATCAAGTCAGTGTGGTCCTGGTGTATAGATCAGTGGACTAGAAATAAGAGTCCAGAAATAAACTCTGCATTCTTGGTTCATTTTCTTTTGACTATCTGATTGACTAAGATAATTCAGTGAAGGAAAGAATAGTCTTCTAAAAAATTGTGCTGGAGCAACTAGATATTCATATATAAAAGAATGATTCTGGACCGTTTTCTCACACTATATATAAAAATTAACTCAAGATGGATCAATGACCTAATATAAGAACTAAAACTATAGAACTCTTAGAAGAAAACATAGGTGTAAATTTTTATGCCTTGAAAGCACAAGCTACAGAAATAAACACATTGTATTTCATCAAAAATTGTGCATCAAAGGATACCATCAAGACAGTGAAAAGACAACTCACAGAATGGGAAATGTGTTTTGAAAATCTGTAAAGGGCTTGAATCTAAAATATGTTAAAAACTTTTTTAACTCAATAATTAGTAGGTAACCCAATTAAAAATGGGCCAAAGAAGCCAGGTGTGGTGGGTCATGCCTGTAATCCCAGCACTTTGAGAGGCCGAGACAGGTGGATCACAAGGTCAGGAGTTCGAGGCCAGCCTGGCCAAGACGGTGAAACCCCGTCTCTACTAAAAATACAAAAATTAGCCAGACACGGTGGTGGGCGCCTGTAATCCCAGCTACTCGGGAGGCTTAGGCAGGAGAATTGCTTGAACCCGGGAGGTGGAGGTTGCAGTGAGCTGAGATTGTGCCACTGTACTCTAGCTTGGGTGACAGAGCAAGACTCTGTCTCAAAAAAAAAAAAAAAAAAAAAAGGCAAAGGAGATGAATTGGCATTTCTCCAAAGAAGGTACACAAATAGCCCATACGCACATGAAAAGATGCCCAACATCTTTAGCTATCAGGGAAATGCAGATCAAAACCACAGCCAGATGTCACTTCATACCTGCCAGGATGAATTGTAATAAAAAGACATAATAACAAGTGTTGGTGAAGATGCAGAGAAGTTAGAACTTGTATGGGTGTAAAATGGTGAAGCTGCTTTGGAAAGCAGTCGTTCCTCAAGAGGTTCAACATGGTGTTACTAAATGAGCCAGCCATTCTGCTCTAGGTATACATCCAAGAGAAATGAAAATGTGTGTCCATACAAAACCCTGTATATGAATGTTCATAGCAGTGTTATTGATGGTAGCCAAAGAGCAGAAATGACCTAAATGTTTATCAGTGGCTGAATAGAAAAAGAAAGTGTATATATCCATACAATGATGTGATATTTGGCGGTAAAAATGAATTAAGTGTTGGTATGTGCTACAACTCCTGCCTGAACCTTGAAAACATTTTGCTAAGTCAAAGAAGCCAGTCACAAAAAACTACATATTGTGTGATTCCATTGATATAAAATATCCAGAGTAGACAAATCTATAGACACAGAAAGTAGATTAGTGTTTGCCTAAGGCTGAGGGGTTGGAGGATAGTCGAAGAGTAATGGAAAGCGACTGAGAAAAGGTACAGTGTTTCTTGGGGAGAAAAGATGAAATGTTCCAAAACTGATTGTGATGGTGATTGCACAGTTCTATAATTATACCAAAAACCATTGAATTATATATTTTAAATTGGTGAAGTGTGGATTGTATCTCAGTGAAGCTTTTACAAAAAAAGAAATCAATTAATCTATGGAGTATTTCCTATAGCAGCTGAAAGTTCAAATAGAGCCAAGTGTGGTGCCCCCTGTATGTAATTCCAGCACTTTGAGAGGACAAGGTGGGCAGATTGCTTGAGCTCAGAAGTTCAAGACCAGTCTGGGCAACATAGTGAGACCCTGTCTCTACAAAAAATACAAAAATTAGCAGGGTGTGGTGGTGTGTGCCTGTAGTCCCAGCTACTCAGGAGGCTGAGGGAGGAGGATTGCTTGAAGCCTGGACATGAAGGTTGCAGTGAGCCGAGACTGCACCACTGTACTCCAGCCTGGGCCACAAACCGACAGACCCTGTCTCAAAAAAAAAAAAAAAGTTGAAACTACTAATTTAATAATATAAAATAAACTATGGCACAGTAATGTAATGGGATACTCTGCAGACTTTTAAGTTGTGATACAGAATGTATTGAAGGATGTGGGCAGACAATATACTGCTTAATGTAAAAAATTAGTTAACAAATAATATGATCCCAATTTTGTGGAAGAACATTTATAATATATTTATGGGGAGAGGGCTGGAAGTGTGTGTGCACATTCATGATATTAACAGCAGTCATCTCAAGGTGTTGAAATGACAGATGACTTTAATTTTCTCCTTGCCTTGCTCTGTTTCCTAGATATTCTATAATAATCATGCATTAGTTAGCAGAAAAAGAAGTTTTAAGTACATTCACATACAATGTAATGTTTCAGTACTTTAATAAAAAACAGTAATAATGTAGAACTAAGAAGATAACTTCACTCATATATTTTATTTTACAATTATTGCTATGCATAGAATAGTGACACCTTCCATGCTTTGACACACACATGCACAGGAACCCAGCATTGTATGTATAATATATAATGGTTAACTTTCATTGAGTTAAAAATATATATATAGATATTGTAAACTCTTAATGAAAGTTACATTATGTGTTTTTTTTTTTTTTTTTTTTACTGAGACAGGGTCTGGCTCCATGGCCCAGGCTGGAGTGCAGTGGTGCAGTCTCGGCTCACTGCAACTTCCATCCCCCAAGGCTCAAGTGACTCTCCCGCTTCAGCCTCCCAAGCAACTGGAACCCTGGCTAATTTTATATTTTTTTGGTAGAGATGGGGTCTTGCTGTGTTGCTCAGCCTGGTCTTGAACTCCTGAGCTCAAGCAATCCGCCCACCCCAGCCTCCCAAAATATTAGGATTACAGGGATGAGCTACCGCACCTGGCCTGTATGCGTATCTTTATGTCATAATAATTGCTCAGTAAATGCTAACTGTTCTCTCTTTGGATGTAAGTTCTGAACTGTTTTATTCATTGTAAAAGATTGGGCTGGAAAACCCTTTCCCTGTCGCCCCTGCCGGCGCCCCACCAATACTGAGTTGCTGTCAGGAGTGAGTGAGCAGATGGAGCCCGCTGTGGGAGGGAAGACACCTCAGCTCTTTTCTCCTCTGGGATCCCCTCTTTCTGTGGGCATCTTGCCAGCTTGGCATCTCTGCTTGTTCTTTGAGTAGCTCGAGGTGACTCTCGGGAGGCTTCTGGGATCTTCTCCGATGGCGCCTTCACTGATATTTTGGGAGACTGCTTTGGGCTCTAAGTTAATTTCCCCTCCACTTTTGGAGGAGGAAAATTCCAAGCCATTTTTTTTTGAGACAGAGCCTAGCTCTGTCACCCAGGCTGGAGTGCAGTAGTGGCATGATCTTGGCTCACTGCAACCTCTTGACTTTCGAGTTCAAGCGATTCTCCTGCCTCAGCTTCCCAAGTAGCTGGGACTACAGGCGTGTGCCACTGTGCCCAGCTAATTTTTGTATTTTTAGTAGAAACAGGGTTTTACCATGTTGGCCAGGTTGATCTCGATCTCCTGACCTCAGGTGATCCACTCTCCTTGGCCCCTCAGAGTGCTGGGATTCCATGTGTGAGCCATCCCGCCCAGCCCAAGCCCTTGTTACTGTCCAGTTCTCCCCAAATCAACCTTGAAAGTTACCAGTTTTCTCACTTTCATCTTTCTCCCAGACTCCAGCTTCTAGATTCTTCGTCTGCAAATAAGGGTGTCAAGGTTTAGAGCAGAGGCAAAAACTGGTTTAGAGCAGAAAAGAAGCCTTGGTCTATGCTGGTGGGCCTTCTTGGCCCAGGAAACGTTTTTGGCAGTCTGAGTGTGGTGTCTTCTCTGTTGGGGGCTGTTAAGAGGCACAAAAAAAAACGTACCTATCTGCTAATTGCAGAGGTTAAAAGGCAAAATCGAAAACACATTGCATCTGATATGCATTTTAAATTAATAAATTGTTAAAAAATGCCTCCTTGGGGCTGGGCGCGGTGGCTCACGCCTGTAATCCCAGCACTTTGGGAGGCCGAGGAGGGCGGATCACAAGGTCAGGAGCTCAAGACTATCCTGGCCAACATGGTGAAATGCTGTCTCTACTAAAAATACAGAAATTAGCTGGGGGTAGTGGCAGGCGCCTGTAGTCCCAGCTATTCAGGAGGCTGAGGCAGGAGAATCGCTTGAACCTGGGAGGTGGAGGTTGCAGTGAGCTGAGATCGCACCACTGCATTCCAGCCTGGAGACAGAGCGAGACTACATCTCCCATAAAAAAAAAATGCCCGCTTGGGAGGCTTCTGCAGTGCTCAAAGACAGCTCTGTCATTACCTGGGGCTAGAGGTTCCAGCAGTTTTTCAGATAAACTGTGTGGCAATGCGAGGTTTGTCTGCGGTGAAAAGGAAACCATCCCACTGCTTAGGAAGTCAGGAGATACGGCATGAATGTGGGTTTGTCACCATACCCCGCTGGAGGCGCATGGTGCTGTTGTGGGAAGCCTGTCGTTGGAGGAAAACACTTGATGAGCCTTGGGTAAAGGCATGGCTTGCGATTTCACTGGGGAAGCACAGTGTTGTGATGTCTGTGTGATTTACATCCCAGAGCTGATGGAGAGACCGTCACACTCCATGGAATGTCCTTCCTGTCTGACACAAGGTCTGGAGGAAGAGGTGAGATGGGTCGACTGTGAGCTTCCATCAGCTTCTGCTTAGAGAAAGGCTAATTATTTGGGTTTCTGGTGATTCTACCAGCTCCAGATTTAAGTGTTCTCCATGCGAGGGTGGTGTGAGGCAGGGGTGTGTGGTCAGTTAGTGCTTCAACTCCCTACAGAGGGGGCTGAGGAGCTTGGGTGGCAGGTGGTTGGCGGTGGCGTGTGCCAGCCCCGGATCTGTGCCTAGACCAAGGCTCATGTTCTGCCCATTGCTCTTGGTACAGGCTCTTTGGGACATCAGGGATTCTAGGAACATCCCAACACTGCTCTCCTTGGGGTGTGTGGCCAGAGATGTCTTCTTTAGGCTTCAAGGAGAGATGCTTAGTGCAGGAGACTCAGCTTCTGCCCAGGACCACAGGGACTCAGGCTTGGAGCATCCAGGTGACTTCATCCAGGCCCGAGTGAGAACGTGACCTAGTTACTGTGCCTCTCTGCACGTTGGCAGCATAACTAGACCTTGCTTCCTCCCCTACTCACAGCAAGCAGAATTCCGCTGAGCCTCTTGGAGGCTGGAGGGCCAGTTTTAGTAACGTGCCCTTTCCTGGCTGGCGACCATCCAGTTATTTTGGGTGAGTGTTAATGGCCATGAGTTTGAAAGTTGTAGTTAGATGGAAACGCCCTCTCTAGATACAGTGTCCTTGTCATCTACTGTCGGAAGGCGCTTCCTTTTTGGGGAAGAGGATTGAGAGCAAAATGGTCACAAAATCTGTGGCTTTGGATTGTCATTTGATTTTTTTTTTATGCCTTCCATCTGGATTTAGGTCAGTGAAGGGGGTGAATTCATCATAGGTACTTGCAGTAGAAAATGTCCTTGAACTTCAAAGAGAAGGCCATTTTTCCTGGGGGTCATGTTTTCGCTGCGCAGGGGAAGCGCTGTTCTACCGGTCAAGGTGAGTCTAACTTTTGGAGGTGGCCGGTGGTCTTGGGTGGAATTTAATTTTGGGACATGTGCATGACCAATAATTACTCTGGAGGAATGAATAGTCCAGTGTCTCCTGTGTTTTTACATTTTATAAAGCGCTTGTACTGCATGGTGCCCTTCTTCAAGGCTGAGGTAGAATTTTCATACTGCATTTGCTGGTGATTTGCACCAGTGGCTGAAGAACTGTAAAGTGGTTGTCTCTCATGCCTGTAATCCCAGCACTTTGGGAGGCTGAGGAGCGTGGATCACCTGAGGTCAGGAGTTCAACACCAGCCTGACCAATGTGGTGAAACCCCATCTCTACTGGAAATAACAAAATTAGCGGGGCATGGTATGCATGGCTCTAATCCCAGCTACTTGCGAAGCTGAGGCAAGAGAATTGCTTGAACCCTGGAGGCAGAGGTTGCAGTGAGCTGAGATCATGCCATTGCACTCCAGCCTGGGAAACAAAAGTGAAACTCCATCTCAAAAAAAGAAAATAAAAATAAAAGATGGAGTCTTACTACATTGCCCAGACTGGTCTCAAACTCCTGGCCTCAAGTGATCTCCCGTCTCAGCTTCCTAGTTGCTGGGATTATAGGAACGAGCCACTTGCTCAACCTCAGTTTCTGTTTTATTCAGAATGGAAGGAATTTCTCTTATAAGTAGAATTCTAGAGCTACAAGAGACATTGTATCTCTCACTGTCTCTGTCTTCGTTTTTGTCTCTGTCTGTATGTCTGTCTCTATACTACTATCTTTATCCCCTTGTTTTGTGGAGATAAAACAGGCACAGAAAGTTAAGCCCCGATACACAAGATCCTACAACTAGTTAAGGATAGAATAGGGTCCGTTGTGCCCAGGCAAAACCCAAATAAGAGTGCAGAGCCAGGCTGGGTGCAGTGGCTTATGCCTGTAATCCCAGCACTTTGGGAGGCCGAGGCAGGCAGATCACCTGAAGTCAAGAGTTTGAGACCAGCCTGGCCAACATGGTGAAACCCTGTCTCTACTAAAAATACAAAAATTAGCTGGGCATGGTGGTGCGTACCTGTAATCCCAGCTACTCGGGAGGCTGAGGCAGGAGAATCAGTTGAAATTAGGAGGCGGAGGTTGCAGTGAGCCGAGATTGCTCCATTGCACTCCAGCCTGGGGGACAAGAGTGAGACTTCATCTCAACAAAAGAAAACAACATAACACAACAGGTGTGCAGAGCCAGGGCTAACCATGACCTCTTGGACTTCTACAGCTGGCGTGTTTCTGGTCTCTCTGTTCACCTTGGGTCATGTCACGTGGGAGCAGAAGCTTCTTCTTGGGTGCTTTAGTCTAACGTGTAAAGCACCCAAGAGGAAAGGGGAACTGAGAAGGGTTGAGGGACTTGCCTAAGATCACACAGCTAGCGAGTGAGTCACTATCCAAGCCTGGAATACATCTGTCCCCATGGAGCCATCTTTCTGGCCCACTAGATTCAGAATGATGTCAGGCTCAGTGTGGGTGAATAGAGGATGCTGTGCATAGTCTTGACTTTATGAATCAACTTGATGGGATACTGTGTGGGGTCAACTGACGTGCTCAGAGTCCAGCACTGAGTGAGAAGGAGGCGGGAAGGGGTCCCAGCACAGTTCTGGCTGACTCCAGAGCTCAGCCTTGGGCCAACACCATCTTCTGTCAAGAGTGAGGAAAACCCGGCTGGGTGCAGTGGCTCACGCCTGTAATCCCAGCACTTTGGGAGGCCGATGCAGGCAGATCACGTGGTCAGGAGTTCAAGAGCAGCCTCACCAACATGGTGAGACCCCATCTCTACTAAGAATACAAAAGTTAGCTGAGCATGGTGGCACGTGCCTGTAATCCCAGCTACTTGGGAGGCTGAGGCAGGAGAATTGCTTGAACCTGGGAGGCAGAGGTTGCGGTGAGCCGAGATCACGACGCTGCACTCCAGCCTGGTGATAGAGCAAGACTCCATCTCAAAAAAAAAGGAAAAAAAGAAAAGAGTGAGGGAAACCCTGGCCGGCCGTAAATGTTGGTATCTCAGTCTTTTGGCCGTAAGGGTTAAAGAAAGGGTAGAGGGGAAAGATTGAACTTCTAAGATCTTTGCCTGGATCCTTGTTATTCTCAATACAAAATAAAATACTTTTAATTTCAAGCTTGTGTGGGGCCCCTGGAGCTGTAGGTGTGATTTTTTTTTCTCTCTGATTAAATTGGAATCACTATGTAAATTAACTTTCAGGGCATTGTCTGTGGGAATTCCTAAGGCTGCCTTAGGTTGGTATCACATGTGAAGCAAATACATCAAGCAAGCAATCTAAGAAGCTTATCTTCTATTCAGGGCTTCCACAGGAAGGCAGTTTCACCCCAGCTGGGATCACCGGTTGCTTTTCACATTCTTAATTCTTTTGCCAATTTTCCAGATGCCTTTGGAAATTCATGCTGACCGTTTTTTTAAAAAATTCCATTTTGAGTACTGAATATTTTCCTGTCACTACTTAAACTGGCATGAATAAAATATTCCCTTTCAGGAGGATGATTTTCAAATGTTTCTTAAAGAAAAACAAAACACCCTAGTTAAATTTAGGAGGTCTGTTAAAATGTCCTTACAGTACCAGCAGGTGAATTTGAGAATAAGAATTCTCTTTTCCCCACAGTGCCATATACAATGCACTGTAATAGCAAGCATAAAGAAATGAGGATGACTAGAACCAAATCATCCAGGACTCAAAATAGAGTGTCTTCCTCAGAGCAGTCTGGGATATCTATACTACATTTATGGGATAGTTACTGTCATTAACGACTCATATAACTGAAAATGGTGACATGATTTGAAAATGAGATAAATAGTAATCACACCACTGTACTCCACCCTGAATGGCAGAGTGAGACCTGTCTTAAAGACAAAAAAAACAAACAACCAAAAACGAAAACAAAAATAGTTTGGGTGCAGTGGCTCACACCTGTAATCCTAGCACTTTGGGAGGCTTAGGTGGATGAATCACTTGAGGTCAGGAGTTCGAAACCAGCCTGACCAACATGGTGAAATCCCGTCTCTACTAAAAATACAAAATTAGCCGGGCGTCGTAGTTTGCACCTGTAATCCCAGCTACTCGGGAGGCTAAGGCAGGAGATTTATGGGAACCTGGGAGGTGGAGGCTGCAGTGAGCCGAGATCGTGCCACTGCACTCCAGCTTGGGTTACAGAGCAAGACTCCATCTCAAACAAAACAAAACAAAACAAAACAAAACAAAACAAAACAAAACATAATAACCCCTCCACAACTCCTCATCCCCTCTCCCCTCAGCCCCTGACACCTACCATTTCTCTCTGAATTTATCTACTCCAAGGACCTCCCGTAAGTGTAATCATACAATACTTAGCCTTTTGAGATTATCTTACTCTACGCAGCATGATTTCCTTATGGTTCATCCACATTGTAGCATTTGTCAGAATTTCCTTCCTTTTTATTAATTTATTGTGTACAATATGTTGTTTTGACATATGTATAGGTTGTGGAAGGACAACATTGATCTAGTTAATACATATTACTTAACATACGTACTGTTGTTTTGTAGTGAGGACGCTGAAAATCCACTGTCTCAGCAGTTTTCAAGATGCAGTACTGTGTTAATTAAGCACAGTCACTATGTTGTACAATAGATCTCTTGAACTTTTTCCTCCCAGCTGAAATTTTGTATCCTTTAACAGAAGTCTCCCCAACGCCCCCCACCCCCAGTCCCTGGTAACCACCATTTTACTTTCTAGGAGTTCAACATTTTGGAGAATTTTCTTCCTTTTTGAGACGGACTCTCACTCTGTCGCCTGGGGTGCACTTTGTAGCTGCTTATTGAGGGTAAACAGTTACATTTATTTTATTTTTTAAAAATTTAAAAATTTTTTTTAAAGACAGGGTCTCACTCTGTTGCCCAGGCTGTAGTGCAGTGGTGTGATTAAGCTAACTGCAGCCTCCAACTCCAGGGTTCAAGCAGTCCTCCCACCTCAGTCTCCCAGGTAGCTTGGTACATATCACCATGCCCAGGTAATTTTTTAATTAAAAAAATTTTTTTTTTGGTAGAGACCAGACTGGTCTCAAACCCTTGGCCTCAAGTGATCTTCACGCCTCAGCCTCCCAAAGTGCTGAGATTACAGGGATGAGCCACTGTACCTGTACCTTACAGGGATGAGACACTGTCATTTATTTAAACACATGACACTTTGTGTCAGATTTTAAGTGCCTTACAGATAGTCACTCATTGACTGTTTATGACCACCCTGAAGGTAAGTTGTAATCATTATCCCCATTTTACAGATCAGGACATGAAAGCAGGCCACCTCCAGGACTTGTGCTTTGATCTTTCTTTTCTTTTCTCTTTCTTTCTTTCTTTCTTTCTTTCTTTCTTTCTTTCTTTCTTTCTTTCTTTCTTTCTTTTTTCTTTCTTTCTCTCCTTCTTTCTTTCTTTTTCTTTCTTTCCTTCTTTTCTTTCTTTCTTCCTTTCCTTTCCTTTTTCTTTCTTTCTTCCTTTCTTTCTTTCTTTCTTTCTTTCTTTCTTCCTTTCTTCCTTTCTTCCTTTCTTCCTTTCTTCCTTTCCTTTCTTTCTTTCTTTCCTTTTTTTAAAATGGAGTGTCGCTCTGTTGCCCAGGCCGAAGTGTAATGGTGTGATCTCGGCTCACTGCAACCTCCGCTTCCTGGGTTCAAGCGATTCTCCTGCCTCAGTCCCCCTAGTAGCTGGGACCACAGGTGTGTGCCACCTCATCTGGCTATTTTTTTTTTTTTTTTTGTATTTTTAGTAGAGACGGGGTTTCACCATGTTGGCCAGGCTGGTCTCGAACTTCTGACCTCAGGTAATCTGCCCTCCTCTGCCTCCCAAAGTGCTGGGATTGCAGGCATGAGCCACTGTGCTCGGTCAATATGAGTTGGTTTTTAAGTGTTCAGTAGCCCCCAGTCTAGGGCTCTTTAACTCAGAGCGGCAGTGAATTCGGAGGACAGCCCGTCTCCTGCCGGGCACTGCTGGTGTCCCATCTTCTTTAGTACTGCGTCTTCATCATTGTCCGCCGTTCCTCTTGGGGAAGTAAGAACTTGGGGAACGGTTGCCCAAATCATCATTTTTCTGGTGAGTGCTGTTGGGGTTTTCTCCCTCTCAGGGTTTATGCCCAGTGATAATGGGTTCATTCTGGGCCCTCCAATCAGAGTCTTCATGAGTCTCCAGTGTAAGCTCCTTTTTGCCATACACTGTGGGGGAGAAGCAGCCCTCAACCAGAGAACACTTCTTCCAGGCCCTCTGTGGTGTAAGAGCTATATAGAAGGTATTTGATCTTTTTTCTGCTTTCTTGCTATCTCAACTTCCTGTCTAGGCTTCAACTGAGCAGATCCTTGAAATTGGCTTAAACAAGCACTTACAGTCTTCTTTGAGTTAAGATCAAGTGTGTTGGCAGCTCCTGTAGGCCATGCCCCTGACCTCCCAGCCACAGCTGCTGCTGGTTCAGCTTAGCACGTCCAGCAACGTAGTCTTGGTGGCCATGTCCACGTCCATGTCCACGGGGCAGGCTCCTTGCCTGGTATGTCGGAACCTCACCTTATGCTGTTTCTGAGGTTTGGGTTTTTAACTCAATCCTAAGGAGCTGAATGAGGGGCCTGGGAAGACGCCGATTTTATGCACGCCATCTCTGTGTTTGGGCCGCAGCTGTGTTTGTGTGATTTTAAAACAATTTATCGCTCATCTCAACTGGGCTCTGTCGACTGACCCAGCTCCTCCGCCACCATCGGTAATCTCCATTTTAATTAATCTTTCAAAGAAGCAGATTAAGTTGATTGCTTCCCAAGCTGAGTTTTGGTGTCTGTACCTTTCAGCTGCCTTACAGAAGTGATTAAAATAAGGATTTTTCTATGAGCTTTGGTGCCCAGTTAAGATTATTTTTGGATCTCAGTCTCAATGGTTTATTTCCATCATGTGCCTGTTTTTAACATAAGAGCTGAAAATGAGCGGGGCTGGTTTTTGTCTCCTGCGGGTGTTCTGTTCTTTCAAGCGCCCTAGGATGGTCATGATCTTTGGTTCCGTCTGCTTTGTGGGCCACTTGACCTTTGGAGCTGTCTAAGGTGGCCCTGCTGAGTCACTAACGTGGAGTCATCCTTGTTTCTTCCAGTCCTGCCTTCTCTTTCCTCCCACGCCTTTGCAAATAAAACCACTTATTCCTGACCTACCCAAGCAGAGGTCCCGGGGTCACTCTCCCCAGTCCTGACTCTAGCACTGAATCGAACAGACTGCCTTGGAAATGTTTGTTACATGTCAGTTTCCTCTTCGACTGTGCCCTTCTTGAGGGCAGGGCTAGTATATCAGCCACCCTCGTGACCCTGAGTCCTAGGTGAGCCCTGCTCACCAGGAAGCGCTCAGTGAAGGTCTCTTGAATAAGTGAACCTCCTTGAAGTACACAGAAAAGCTGACAGAAGAGGCTGGGCTCAGTGGCACATGCCTATAATCCCAGCACTTTGGGAGGCCGAGGCCAGTGGATTATGAGGTCAGGAGATCGAAACCATCCCGGTTAACATGGTGAAACCCCCTCTGTACTAAAAATACAAAAATTAGCTGGGCATGGTGGTGGGTGCCTGTAATCCCAGGAGAATCACTTGAACCTGGGAGGCGGAGGTTGCAGTAAGCCAAGATTATGCCACTGCACTCCAGCCTGGCGACAGAGTGAAGCTCCATCTAAAAAAAAAAAAAAAATTTACAGAAGAGGATGAGTGTTGCTTAGAGCCACGGTAGTAGAAAAAAATGTTGGCCTAAAGATGTGTTTTGTCTGGCTTGCACACTGTTGAAAAGTTTTTGAATCAACATATTAAAAAAACACAAAACAGGTAAACTGTACGTTGAAAATCCAGATTTCCTGCTTCTCTTAAAAAATTTCAAGACCTGGACTAGGTTGGCACTGAGGAGGTGCGCTCCTTTTTGAGGGACCCAACTCGGCTTTTTGCTGCATTTATTCACCTGATTCCTGAAATAATTTTGTGAAGCCGTCTACCCCTTCCCACACTTGGAGTTGATAGCCAAAATTTTTCATCGTAATTTAAGAGAGGCAAAGGATGTTATTTCCAGAGTATTGTAAATATTGGCATCTTGAAATAAAACAGTTACATCATTATTTTAAGTGTAACCAGTGGAACTAAATACCACAGAGCTTTGATACCCACCATCATCCATTTAAAAAGAAACTCATCTTTAACCACTGGAATTTCTACCTTATTCTTTTTTTTTTTCCTTTAGAGTCATATTCTATTCTCATAGAATTTTATCCTAGGATATTATATTTGTTCTTTCCAAAAATATGTATATACATTTAAATTTCCTATAGCTACAGGACCTACATATTTTCAAAAGTTCTTGTATTTATTTCTTTATTTTTTGAGATGGAGTTTCACTCTTGTTACCCAGGCTGGAGTGCAGTGGTACGGTCTTGATCACTGCAACCTCTGCCTCCTGAGTTCGTGGTTTTCCCACCTCAGCCTCCTGAGTAGCTGGGATTACAGGTGCCCACCACCACACTTGGCTAATTTTTGTACTTTTAGTAGAGATAAGGTTTCACCGTGTTGGCCAGGCCGGTCTCAAACTCCTGACCTCAGGTGGTCTGCGTGCCTCGCCCTCCCAAAGTGTTGGGATTTCAAGTGTGAGCCACCGTGCCCAGCCCAAAAGTTCTTATATTTATTGTAATGATGATTCTACATTTGAATAAAATGAAGATATAAGAAATTTTGATAAATTTAGTAAAAGGAGAATATAGAATTTATTTGGAAATATATCCCCTTCTAACAATCCACAGAGTTTTTTTTTTTTTTTTTCAGTTGTTTAATGTGGATGAATATTAGTCACTGCTGAGAAGAGGAGGTTCAGCATTAGTTCTTTTCCGGTTTTTATGTGTTTATAGATGTCGGTACAAAGAAAGCAGACGTAACTGAGGCGACGGGATAGGAGTTTGTCATAGCAGTCCCTCGGTGAGTTCTTTGGACTCTCTCTGAGTTCTGTTCCGCATTGTTTATTCTGCCTGCATCCCAGTTGCTGCCCTCAGCCTTTTCCTTTTGGGTAGGTCGCTCTTGAGTGGAAGGAGCGTGCCCTGCTGGGAATGGTATCGGAATCTGCATTGAGGTGTGCGAAGGTGGTATGGGAGTGCTTTCAAACTGTGGTCTCCTTGAGGCTCACTAGTGTAAGCGAGTGGGAAGTAGTCCCCAAGTACATCCAGGACGATAAAAGATGAGGGTCAGCTGGGGGCAGTGGCTCACGCCTGTAATCCACACTTTGGGAGGCTGAGGTGGGTGCATCCCTTGAGGTCAGGAGTTCGAGACCAGCCTGGCCAACATGGTGAAACCCCGTTTCTATTAAAAATACAAAAATTAGCCAGGTGTGGTGGCAATCACCTGTAATCCCAGCTACTCAGGAGGCTGAGGCAGGAGAATTGCTTGAACCTGGGTGGCGGAGGTTGCAGTGAGCTGACATCACACCACTGCACTCCCACCTGGGTGACAGAGTGAGACTCTGTCTCAAAAAAAAAAAAAAGAAGAGGGTCATTGCTGGACTGCAGGATCCTTAAGGATAGGAGCCATACCACGGCTTAGCTCTGTTGAGACACCCCCTACTATGGCACCTAATGGAGGGGTTTGCACTATGTGCCCAGTAATGTTGTAAAACAAACTATTGTGCTTCCACAGTTTTTGTGGATTCTGTATTTGCAAATTCACCTGTTCACTAAAATGTATTTGCATTTTTGTTGGTGATTTTGCTGCTTAAAGTAGCCCAAAGCATGTCGCAGAAGTGTCTAGTGTTCTGAAGTATGGGAAGGCTGTCATGTACCTTGCAGAGAAAATTGGATGTATGTTCGTTTCTTCAGGCATCTTTTGTGGTGCTGATGGCTGTGAGTTCACTATGAATGAATCAACAATATATGTTAAATGACGTGTCTTTAAACAGAAGCACACATAAGCAAGATTCTGTACTGATCAGTTGATGTGACCAGAGGCCTGTAGGAACCTAGTCCTGTTTTTCCCCTAGGAGCAATGGTTCAGTATTCGCTAATTCAGGGTTCACGGCAACTTTTGACAACATAACTACTGCAAATGATGTGATGCGACTGGGTATCATTTGTGCATGGATGTTATGACTTTAGAAATTTAAGACATAATTTCAAGATAATATCTAGGTAGATAGGTTTTTTACTTGGTATTTGAAGGGAGTGACAAGTATTTAATTTTTACAAGACAGTCTTTGGAAGCAGTTCCCTAACGGAGTGGCGTCCATTGGAAAGTCTTTTGAGTGCATCCAAAGGAGAATTTCTAATGATGGGAAGTGCCTTTGCCATTTAAACTTCACTATGAGCTCACCTCTCCCTGTGTACCTAAAGTCTGAGCAGTCAAGTGAAGTGCTGAGTAAGGAGAATAGCATCTCAGTGACTCTTTCATTATTTGATTACAGCTTGTGTCACCGGAAGATAAAAGACCTCAGAAGAGGAGTGCAGAGTTTGGAAGCTGCCCAGGACTCCCAATTTACATTCAGACCATGATTTATTCTTTGATTTCATGTAGCTTAAACTTTTTTCTTAATAGCTGCTAGCTCCACAATCATTAATCCCTACAGAATAGTAAATAAAATATAATTGTCGTGGTTTTGAGAACTTTATATTCTGAGGGACTGAGTATATTTTGAGATGTGACCTGATTTCTCTGGAATCCCCACTTAAGGGATTTGCGTTTTCACAGATGGAGACTTACAACTGTACCCAGAGTATGACGTAGGCTTCCAGGAAATGCGTTTTTCTGGTTGAATCCCTCTCCTCCTTCTATGACAGATCTCTGATCTAGCAATACCTTTCCTGGGCCAGGCACAGTGGCTCACACCTGTAAACCCAGCACTTTGGGAGGCTGAGGTGGGAGGATTGCTTGAGCCCAGGAGCTCAAGATTAACCTGGGCAATATAGCAAAGGCCCCCATCTCTACAAGTCAAATAAACAAACAAACAAAAAAAACAAAAACAAAAAAAGGCATACCTTGTCTATCTTTACGTTTCTCCTTTATAGATTGTACTAATTTTTGTACTTTTAGTAGAGACGAGGTTTCACCATGTTGACCAGATGGTCTCAATCTCTTGACCTTGTGATCCGCCTGCCTCGGTTTCCCAAAGTGCTGTGATTACAGGTGTGAGCTGCTGTGCCTGGCCACAAATTATTATTAATAATAGACTATTTTAAAGTATGTTGAATTTTTTGCAAATCAAATATTTTTAAATGCAGTAACAGGGAGGTTTCTATCCCCATTCTCTGCAGGAATTCTATGGTATATCCCTTCATAAATGAAAAATAAGTCACCTAAAAAACCAATTCTGAATCCCAGATTGATGTTCAGTAGAGCTGTTCATGTAAATACTTCAAGAGACAAATGTTTTTGAGTGTCCACTCTTCCAGGAACTGAGCTAAGAAACACCGTTAATTATCTCATTGAATCCTCACAAGTGAAGTGGGATCAATGATCACCTTTATCCAAGAAAGACAGGTAGGCACGGGGCGAGGACGCACCCAAGTTCCCACACCTGTGAAGGGCTGAACACGGTCCACCTGAAACCAGAACCGGTGTTCTAAGCCATTCTGCAATGCTGCAGGGCAGATGTCCGTGTGAACACACGCTGGCAAGCTGATGCCAGCTTGTCGTAAATCACTTTCAAACACCAGCTCACAACCTTTCAGTGCATCTGGCCTCGCGTGTCCGGGTTGGTTCTTAGGACACAGCATTAGGGCTCTCGCCTCCTCCTGAGCACTCATTCCTTTCCTGCTAACAAACAGATCAACATAAAGTGCTTAGGTAGATAATGCAGGCCAAACAAGCAAAAGCAAAGGAAAAAATAAAGCCTGCTTCCAAGTTATAATCCGGGAGCCGCATTTCTGCCAGAATGATGTGTCTTATTCACCTGACCCCCGGATAGCCCCACACTGAGGTCTCTCCAATCCACGCAATTCTACACATTCAGAACTCTTCACCTTTTGCCCACACAAACCTGCTCCTATGTACATACTCAGTAGAAGGCACTTATTACCAATTTACCAAATTACCCAGGCAGGAGACTTCTTAGCCCTTCACTTCCAACTGATGCTTCTAAATCCAAAATGAGCCCAATGATGTAGGTGTGACCGCCTCAGGGATCCTTTTGTCTATCCTGCTCCTCCAGCACCACTGCCGATTTGGGGCACTAACCTCTCTTCCTGACTCCCCACTTCCAGGTCTCCACCACCAATTTAACTGGTCTCCCTAATACCAGTCTTAGACTTTTTAACGACAGCTCTAAAGTGGTCTTTCAAACATATCAAAAAACAGATCATGTTTCTCTTCCATTTCCTTACTGACAGGATAAAAACCAAATAACTAAGTGTGGCATAAAAAGTCTTACTTGGGAGGCCGCGGCGGGTGGGTTGCTTGAGGCCAGGAATTTCAGACTAGCCTGGGTAACATGGCAAAACCCTGTCTCTATAAAAAGTAAAAAAATGAGCCGGGCGTGGTGGTGCATGCCTGTAGTCCTAGCTACACAGGAGGCTGAGGCAGGAGAATTGCTTGAACTCGGGAGGCTGAGGTTGCAATGAGCCAAGGTAGTGCCACTGCATTCCAGCCTGGCGACAGAGTGAGACTGTATTTAAAAAAAAAAAAAAAAAAAAAAAGGGCTGGGCGCGGTGGCTCACGCCTGTAATCCTAGCACTTTGGGAGGCCAAGGTGGGTGGATCACCTGAGGTCAGGAGTTCAAGACCAGCCTGGACATCATGGTGAAACCCCATCTTAAAAAAATAATAATAATAATAATTTACATTGTAACAACTATATTATATAATGCGTTGAACTTCTAAGTGTTTTTTCTTCCCGCCATCAGCAGCTCGACTGTTCTTCCATAATAGGCCTTGAAGGAGGGCCAGTGGTGTTTTGTCTCTGATGTTAGCAGTGTGGACCTGAGACTCACCCATGCCACAGAGCAGGTCCCTGGCTTCCCAGTTCTTGATATCTTGTGGCAGGTGGTAGTATTGGGGCCAACTGAAAACTTTCCTGTTGCTTTTGAAAAAAAAAAAAGAAAAAAGACAAAAATGGGCATCTAGTTATTCGAGCTTTGCTAAAAGCAGGAAATTGAGGAAGAAGCTCCTGACTGAGCGAATCCAGACCTCTTCTTAATATCTTCAGAGAATATACAGTTGTGTCTAAGTCGTTTTGGAAAGATGGTTTGCCTTATAAATAGGTACACCCTTAATTAGTTGCAAAGATTTAAACAAGTGTAGGAAAGCTAGGCGAGAACACTGTTTGTTATTGTTAATTATGTATTGTTCATAATTAATTGTTATTATGTATTGTCCAGGGCTATGCTGAGATTGGGTTATTCTTGGTATGAACAACTTGCTGTGAAAGAATCAGAGTTTTAGAATGTAAGGGACCTTAGATTTTAATCCATAATGACCAAGAAAACTGTCTTTTTTTTTTTTTTTTTTTGAGACAGAGTCTCATTCTGTCACCCAGCCTGGAGTGCAGTGGCATGATCTCAGCTCACTGCAACCTCTGCCTCCTGGGTTCAAGTGATTTTTGTGCCTCAGCCTCTGGAGAAGCTGGGATCACAAGCATGCGCCACCACGCCTGGCTAATTTTGTATTTTTAGTAGAGACGGGATTTCACCATGTTGACCATGCTGGTCTTGAACTCTTTACCTCAGGAAATCCGCCCACCTTGGCCTCCCAAAGTGCTGGGCTTACAGGCATGAGCCACTACCCCCCGCCCTGGCTGGAAAACTCTATTTTTGAGCATTAACTCATTTTCTTTAAATTTTTATTGATAAGAGGAGAGACCAAGCTGCCAGAAGCCTTCTGTTCTGGGGGTGTGTCTGGTCACTGCATGTTGAATTGACATCATTCAAGCAAATGTGGTTTAGCCTGAGTCATGGTATTGTGGGAAAATGTGTGGTTTCTGTTGGGTCTTTGGAAATACCAAGAATAGGTACCCTCATACCTCCTTCTAGGGACTTCCACAGCCGGCTTCAGCCCAGCCAGCTCATTTTGCAGACGTCAAGAGTTTAAGCTCCATGCCCATGGTCAGAGATGCAGGGAAAAATTTGTAAAGTAATATATCATCTGCAGTGCAGACACAGTGCCCAGGAAACTGTCGAACCCATCAGTGCGCCTCGGAGTTGCGTTCTTTGTGGAAGACACAGTGATATAGCTGTAATATGCACCATTTTCAGTCCAGAGGCAGGCAGCAAGCTAACGAGAGGACTGCACTGTTTGCTTAGACTTCCTGCGTATTGACTCAATGCCCACATTAGTAAGTGGCTGTCTTTAAAAATTAGCCACAGTCTAGCAGGTATAAACACATAGGACAATTAACACCTGAATTTGTCTTGTTCTGTAAGTTCCAAATGTCAAAGACCCCAGTGAAACCTCATTAATCAAGACCCCCATACATTTGGAACGCCAAATGGCAGTCAACAGGGTTAGACTGAAGTTGGCTGGAGCCAGTCTCTGTGAAACAGGAGTTTGCTGAGCAAACCCATGATACCAACGTGACATGGTCATATTGTTTAATCTACTTACAAGAACAAACACTTAGCTTTAATATTGGCATGTGTTGTTAAACGTTTATTACAAGTACTTCTTATCAGGACCAATAAGACTTCTGCTTAGCAGTAATTTACCAGCCCTTTAAAATTGTTTATGAATTTCAAAGCACTTAGATGGCATTTTTATGTGAATGTTTTGAAATCAACGGGAGAAAGCGCAAATGCTAGCGTCTGATTTGTTTGTACCAGTGCTGCTGGGAAGAGGACTGGGCTCCGAGGAGACACTCAGCATTTCTTGTCACACATAGGATTGAGTGGGTGCGTAAATCAAATGGAGTTGGGATTCGGGGTTAGCTAGTTCGGAAAAAACCAGCTCATTTTGTTTCTCAGTGGTGGTCCCATTGGCTCCACGGCTGAGATGATCCTTCCTTGCTCAGGTCTGTGCTGTGCATCTCCGGATGTTTGGCTTCCCCGACTCCCACGCCGTGGAGGTTTGTTTCCCCTTCGTTTCTAGATCCCCCTGGGGAAACAGCTCCCTCCCTGGTTCAGGACCGTCATGTTGTGCCAAACACCAAAACAAATTTAAGGTATTAGAAAGTTCAATGTAAAAAACAAACCCATAGGCCTGGTGCAGTGGTTCACACCTGTCATCCCAGCATTTTGGGAGGCTGAGGTGGGCAGATCACCTGAGGTCGGGAGTTTGAGACAAGCCTGGCCAATCTGGTGAAACCCCATCTCTACTAAATATACAAAATTAGCCAGGTGTAGTGGCGCATGCCTGTAATCCCAGCTATTCAGGAGGCTGAGGCAGGAAAATCACTTGTATCCAGGAGGGGGAGGTTGCAGTGAGCTGAGTTCGCACCATTGCACTCCAGCCCAGGGAACAGGAACAAGACTCGGTCTCAAAAAACAAAAACAAAACCCCCCCCCCCCATAAAACAAGAAGAGAATACTAGTTAATATTAGTTAATATCTGGCAAAAGCTTATTTATTTATTTTTAAATTAAGCTATTGGCTGGACATGATGGTTCATGCCTGTAATCCCAGCACTTTGGGAGGCTGAAGTGGTGAATCATTTGGGCCTGGCAGTTCAAGACCAGCCTGGGCAACATAGGGAGACCCTGTCTCTACATAACAAAAACAGAAACAAAAAACAGACCCCCCCCACAAAAATTCTCTGGGCATGGTGGTGCAAGCCTGTAGTCTCAGCTACTTAGGAGGCTGAGACACGAGAATTGCTCGAGCCAGGGAGACAGAGGTTGCAGTGAGCCGAGATCACACCACTATACTCCAGCCTGGGCAACAAAACGAGACCCTATCCAAAAAAAAAAAAAAAAGCTATTGAGCTCTCTGCAAAATCATGCTTCCAGATCTCCCTGGGCCGCCTCCTTTGCTGGGTAATAGGTCTGTGCCTCCAGCTGTCCTTACGTGGCTATTCCAGCTCTTTCCCATACAGTACAGCTTGTTCCCTGTTTTCTCTGCTCTTTATAGAGAAGATCGAGGCCACCTAAGGTGATGTCACTGCTTCACGTCTTGATACTGCAGACTTGCTTTCTTTCTAGGGAAGGCTCCCTCTGCTCCACTTCCAAGGGTCCTGCTCCTTCAGAACCCCCCCCCCATGCCAGTCTCTATTTTACCTTCTCCTCTTCCTCTGCCCCTGCTGCCTGTCACCCTCCTTATACTGTGAAACGCACCTCTTACCTCCACCTTCCTGCACAGCCGCCCTCCAGCCTCTCCTGTGCCCTGCGTTCACAGCCAAACCTCTCCATGATTTCTTTTAGCCCAGGCTTGAGGAACCTGGGGCAGGCGGCCTGGCAGGGCGGGCAGAGCCACCCAGAGGGACTGGCCTCAGTTGCCCACCAGATTCTGTTACCTGAGCCCCAGCTTAAAACCCAGAAGCTCCCACTGCCAGGGGAAGGGAACTCCAGGAAATCCTACCACGCTTCCTTTTCACATCTCTTTCCTCACCATCTCCTCCCTCAAGCTAGAAGTTTACTTCCCACCGAAGCGTCTCTGGGAACACCCCCACGGCTGCCTTCTCCCCATCCCTGTCTGCCCCTAAGCTCCACAGTATTGTCTTTTCTTACCTTGAATTCCTTCTCTCCAGTTCCCTCCTCCGTTAGCTCTTGGTAGCCCCTTCTGGAAGCCTCTCTGAGACCCTGAGGACAGGGAGGAACCAGCTCATGCCGCACAGGCCGCATGCAAGGGTGGAGGAAGAGCTGGCTGAGTTGGTTGATTGAGTATTAAATCTGGGAGCAGATTTGCTTCCCATTTCCAGCTGTGGTCCAAGGTGACCAGCATCATCCAAATAGATAATTTGCTTGAACGTTTTACAATGATTGAAGCTCTAGGTACTTCCCTCCAGGAAACAAATATCCTGGGAAAAATGAAAACAAATTCCTCCACAAGGATGTGGTTGGCTCACCCTTTCATTATTGTATTTTATTTTTTTGAGAGGGACTCTTATTCTGTCACCCAGGCTGGAGTGCAGTGGCACGATCTGGGCTCACTGCAACCTCCACCTCCTATGTTCAAGTGATCCTCCTGCCTCAGCCTCCTGAGTAGCTGGGATTACAGGTGTGCACCACCATGCCCAGGTAATTTTTATATTTTTAATGGGGACAGAGGTTTCACCATGTTGGCCAGGCTGGTCCTGAACTCCTGACCTCAGGTGATCCACCTGTCTTGCCTTCCAAGAATGCTGGGATTACAGGCATGAAGCACTGCGCCTGGCCCCTTCTAGCTATTTTTATGTGTACAGTTCAGCGACATTAAGTACATTCACAGCCTTGTGCAATTATCACCACTGTCTGTTCCCCAAATTTTTTCATCATCCCAAACAGAAACTATGTACTCATTAAGCAGTAACTCCCCATTCCCTCCTCTCTCCTCCCCAGTCCCTCCTCTCCCACTGCTAGTAACTTTGAATCTATTTTCTGCCTGTAAATTTGCCTATTCTCAGTACCTTGTAAGTGGAATCATGCAATATTTGTTCTTTTGTGCCGAACTTCTTTCACTGGTAACCTAATGTCTTCAGGGCTTATCTGTGTTACAATATGGCTCAGAACTTCATTCCTTTCTATGGTTGAATAATAATCCATTGTATGGACATCACACATTTTGTTTATCTGTATTACTTGAAATCTACACCATTTTACATACTTTTTATTTTCTTAGCACTTCCCCATAATTCTTCTCAGATTAGCTTGCCTGCCATATTACTGGTAAATAATTTCTTGATTAATTGAATTTGCTAGCAATTTTGAACAAGATGATGGTAGTTACAAGGCAGAAATGCCATTTCCTCTTCTTTCTCTCTATATGTGTCTGTGTGTGTATGTAACTCTGTATTTCTTGAGTGTGTATATTTCTGTGTGTCTTCTATGTGAGGCGTCTGCTCAAGACAGACTCCACTCTGTCTCCTTGTAATAAATATGTCTCCCAGAGCTGAAGCAATGCACAGAATAAAAGTACTTTTCTGAAGGGCTGCTGAGTTTATTAAAAAATTGATGAATTTTTGTTGTTGTTTGTTTCACAAATCAATGGAGGCCACATCCAGTGTGATGAGTCATGGGGCATATAAAGAAGATGTTTGACAACAGATATTAGTTCTTTGCTTGCTGGAATGACACACGTTTAATGTTGTGACCAGAGGCAAAGTCATTCTAGACCTTAAGTACAAGCTGAGTTTTGTGGAGCCTCAGTTTTGTCTTGAGAGATATTCTTCATTTTGCCCTCTTTTATTGATTATTATTATTATATTTGAGATGGAGTCTCGCTCTGTCACCCAGGCTGGAGTGCAGTGGCATAATCTCAGCTCACTGCAACATTTGCCTTCCAGGTTCAAGTGATTCTTCTGCCTCAGCCTCCCAAGTAGCTGGGACTACAGGCGTGCACCACCACACCCAGCTAATTTTTGTATTTTTAGCAGACACGGGGTTTCACCATATTGGTCAGGCTGGTCTTGAACTCCTGACCTCATGATCTGCCCTCCTCGGCCTCCCAAAGTGCTGGGATTACAGGCGTGAGCAACCACACCCAGCCTTATCGATTACTGTTAGGCAATCTCTGCACATATTTCCAGTGCTCTTGGCATTTCTTGACTTTGTACTAATTGCCAAAGGTGGCAGGGAATAAGGACTTGTTGGGGTGGTCGTGTGTGCCAGTGATGTTTCTGGAAAGTGTGTGCTAAGCCCACACTCTTCTTGTCTTCACAGATCCCACCTCACATGGAAATAAGTACTAAAAAATCCATTGTGCTTCTGTAATTTATTAAGCTTCGAGCCCACCCCGTGGGCTCCCATCACCTCACCTCACCAAGCATTGGCTCATGGAATATCTGGGCCAGCCTAGGTGCCCACTAACCATCCTGGGACGGAACAACCTCGACTAGCCCTCCATGTCTTGTTTTCTTATTCTATAGGCATACCTAAGCCTTGGCAAAATGCTGAGATTCTGAGCTCAGAAGTTTCTTACTTCCATTAAAAAAGAACTGAAACATTGGAACTCTAGAATGCGCTTCCACGATGTGGATCCACATTGCAATTCCCATCTGTGTGGTCCTGCAGAAGCAGCTCCCCGATTCCCCGATCACTGTGCAGGTTCCTGTGGCTGAGACAGTCAGCGTTTGGGTCAGGCAGTCCCCAGCACAGGAGTGGGAGCTGGCAGGAGTGCCCTGTGAGTGTCTTAATGAGATGCCACTGCATTTACCCTTCATTTGCCTAATGCAAATGAAAAAAAAAGCAGCGCTGTGGGCTTTTCAGTAGAAATGTATTACAAATGATTATCAGTTACAGCAATGGCCTACCTTGGCTGCTTTTTTTTTTTTTTGAGACAGAGTTTCTTTTGCTCTTGTTGCCCCAGGCTGGAATGCAGTGGCATAATCTTGGTTCACTGCAACCTCTGCCTCCCAGGTTCATGCGTTTCTCCTGCCTCAGCCTCCCAAGTAGCTGGGATTACAGGTGTCTGCTACCATGCCCTGTCAGGGTCACCATCTGCAAGGGTCTGTCCTGCAGACCCTGACTCAGCAATGGATGAAAAAAGTACACTGACACACAGGTATTATGCTTTGCCAGTTCAGCTGAGGGTCCATGGCCACTTACAGATTCCCTGGAGAGTGCTGTAAACAGTTGCAACCACCAGCCCCCACCAGCCAGTGAGACTTGCATTTATTTAGTAAAGTATAATTGACAAAGGCTAGAGTCAACACCACTAGAGGTTAAAGATTAAAGGACAGGTTCTGATGCCCAAAGCAAACACCATTAGAGGGTAATCTCCCTGGCTGACCTTTCCCCGAGAGGGCCATCCAGCTCAAAGGTTAGTTTTAAGACCGCATGAGTAAACAAGTTACTCAGATAAACTCCCCCACATACCCCAGGTATTTGCTTTTCTTATTAACTAAAGGTAAAGGGGATTTAGGCTGCCTTCAGTCAAAACCTCTATTGAAACTGCGCAAACTTCTTGGCCTTCCAAGAAGGTTTGTGACAATATTCTATAATTTCCTCTAATATTTTTTTCCTTAATATTTTTGCTACCACCCTGAGTGAATTCCCACAACACCTGGATAATTTTTTAGTATTTTCCGTAGAGATGGGGTTTTGCCATGTTGGGCAGGCTGGTCTCGAACTGACCTCAGGTGATCTACCTGCCTTGGCCACCCGAAGTGCTGGGATTATAGGCATGAGCCACTGTGCCTGGCCAACCCTACCTGGTTTCTTATGCCCCTTTTGTTGACAGTAGTTACAAAGTCAAGAATCAAAATAATGACTTCAAGGGATAGAACACATCTGCTGATGTTTTTCCACCAATCTTGCTTGAGGTTTGAGTCTTATCAGCATGGGCTGGTTTCTCAGATGACAACTGGCCAGAGAAGCAAAGTAGAATATTGAAGACCAGGGCTCTAGTAATACAAATGTGTTCTTTTCCCACCATTTTACAGCAAATGGGGCTCTTCTTTCATCACAGTCCTCATCCTGGTGCCTGCTGCAACCCCACCTGTAGTGTGAGCTGGTGGCATTGATGGCTGTGGATGGGATGAGCAGAGGGGAAACTGGCCCTTGTCTCCTCTTCCCTTAGCCTGCTCCAGTGTGCTGGTGGTTTCTCTTTACAGTGACTAGAAAGAAAAAAGTGGGGCTAGGTATGGTGGCTCACACTTATAATCCCATCGCTTTGGGAGGCCAAGGCAGGTGTATCACCTGATGTCAGGAGTTTGAGATCAGCCAGGCCAACATAGTGAAATCCTGTCTCTACTAGAAATTAAAAAAAAAAAAAAATTAGGTGTGGTAGCACATGCCTGTAATCCTAGCTACTTGGGAGGCTGAGACAGGAGAATTGCTTGAACCCGGGAGGCAGAGGTTGCAGTGAGCCAAGATCACACCACTGCTCCCCAGCCTGGGCAACAAGAGCAAAACTCCATCTCAAAAAAACAAACAAACAGACAAAAAAAACCAAAAGTAGAACAGGTGCCCATTAAAAGGAAACAAATCATAAGTTGTAGCAGAAGCCACGGGTGAGGCTGTGGTAAAGTGCGAGTATTTGGTACTGAGTTTTCCAGCCACCTTCCCCCTGCCTCTCTCAGATGAATCACTGGAGCATCTGTGCTTGGCCTGCCCCGGTTCTTTCTGTACCTGGAAAGGGTTTGTGAACACATCCTGTTGCCCTTTGCTACTTGTCTCGTGGTGGGACTGAGATTCTGTTCTTGCCCACTCTGGGTTTTATTCATATAGGGAGGTTCTGGGAGCCCCAGTGTGGGTCCTGGCAGAATGCTGTGTGTATTAGGCTGTTCTTGCATTGCTATAAAGAAATACCTGAGACTGGGTAATTGATGAAGAAAAGAGGCTTAATTGGCTCCTGGTTCTGCAGGCTCTACAGGAAGCATGGTCTGTCATCTGCTTGGCTTCTAGAGAGGCCTCGGAAACTTACAATCATTTTGGAGGGGAAAGGGGGAGCAGGCATGTTACATGGCGAAAGCAGGAGCAAGCGAGAGAGAGGCGGGAAGGAGGGTGCCACACACTTGTGAGAACTCACTGTCAGGAAGACAGCACCAAACCATGCGGGATCTGCTCCCATGACCCAAGCATGTCCCACCAGGCCCCACCTCCAGCACTGGGGATTAAAATTCAGCATAACGTTTGGGAGGGGACAAATATCCAAACTTTATCAGTGTGTTAGAGAGAAGTCAGGCCCTGTTCTCTTCCCTGGGCTGTGTATTTTGTGATGATGGTGATGATGATGATGATGATGCCAGTGGTGATGATGGTGACAATGGTTATGATGATGATGATAGGGATGACAATGATGGTGATGATGATGATGATGTTGATGATGATAGTGATGATGGCGGTGATGATGGTGATGATGATGATAGTGATGGTCATGATGATGTTGAGATGATGTTGACAGTGATGGTAATGATGATATGATGATGGTGATGATGATGTTGACAATGATGGTGATGATGAGGAGATGATGATGTTGATGGTGGTGATGACAGTGATGCTGTTGACAGTAATGGTGATGATGTGATAATGGTGATGATGATGTTGACAGTGATGGTGATGATAATGAGATGATGATGGTGATGATGGTGATGACAATGATGATGTTGACAGTGATGGTGATGCTGATATGATTGTGATGATGGTGATGATGTTGATGATGGTGATGGTGAGGATGTTGATGATGATGGTGATGGTGATGACATTGGTGATGATGATGGTGATGCTGATTATGGAAAAACACAGAAATGTGGGTTTGAAGAAGTTGCTAATCATTTGCTGTTATTTATGGATGTTGAATCTCTGGATTTGGGATAGTTCCGATTTCAGATATTCCATTCCATTATCATGCCATACATTTCAGACCAAAATTTTGCCATTGTTCAAAAAAAAGTCTGGAGATGAGGACCTTGGGCCTACCTGCCCTGAATTTGTCACTGGTATGCAGTAAAATGAGAAAAATAATGTACTGGGGGTTTTAGAAATCCAAGTGTATTAAATGGAACGGCCTATCCTTTTTCCCCTTAAAATGAGGATCTTTCCTGTTTTCGGATGATGAGATATTTTCATGAAATGGTGGTAACATTATGGTAGTTTGGATGTACTGACCTTACTTGAAAAATTAAGAGTTGGCAACTCTCATCCAGTTCCCTGATAGTTGGGAAAATTGAACAGCTCTCTGAAATGCAAAAAATCTGAAAACCATAATCTAATAAGTGTGTCATTTAGTTCTTTACTTTTGAAATTTTCTCCCTCTAAAGAGAAAGTAGAAGGAATGGAAATGCTGAAATAGGAGGTATGTGTTTATTAGTTTTGCTAAGTCTTGGATGTTTTATAATGTTTTCTGATGACAATTGTAGAAAACCTTCTGTGTTGCAAAAATCCGGTATCTTGTAGTAAATTGAGATTTCAAGAAGACAGCATTTGTGTACAGTAGCTATATTAGTTGTGACATGTTTTATCTTTGAAATTATCTTTTTCCTCTGTGGATTTAGGGAAAAATAGCTGGGAAGAGTGGTTGGCTGGGAGGAACCTGGCTTGAATTTCTGATCTGACATGCTATCTGTTGTTTCTGAATATCTCATAGTCAGTAGGAGATGTATGTTTTGTACATTTTGCATTTTTCAAACTTTTTACAGTTTTCTCAAGCCTCGCTGTTGGAATAAATTTAACACTAATGCCTAATTGTAGGCACCTTTCTGAAAATGTTCTGATGAACTTTCATCATTGTTTTGGAATATTTTAGGCAAAGCCTTGAAGAAAATGCAGCAACTATTTTCCACTAATTTGAAATTTGGATAGTTTCCTTGAGACACGCTGTTTCTTAGTCATGGTGTCCTAGCTTTTTGCCTTGATTAGTTGAATGATTGATTGCCTTAATTCTCCATTTGGCTTTGCCTGTGTAGACATAGTTTTATTTGAGGTTTTTCAGATGTTGCTTGCTGGCCAAATTCAGTTCAAATTCAGGAAATAAATTATGGAGAGTGAATTTCTCTTCTGTTTTCAAAAGGTTCCATTTAACATTTGTTTGGAATTTCTTTGGGAAAAAAATCTAGTTAACTCTCTTTGATTTTCTTTTATAGATCCGTCATGTTCCCCAGTTTGATTCTGCTACCTTCCCGTGTTTATAGATTTTCCTCGTTTTCATGTGTCTGATTATTGTAGTCAGGCCACCTTTTTTAGCTTGTTAACTTTCCTTTTCTTGAAGATTGCAGCTGCCTTCTTCCAAAAGCTTTCTAGTCTATTAATATATTAATATATTAACAATAACAATAGAATTTTCTATTATTAATAGAAAAATAATAGATTTTTTATTAATATATTAATAATAGATTTTTCTTTTTAAAAACAAAGTGACTTAGGACATCCCTAGCCATTTCCTTTAGTATTTTGAAGTGTTTGCTGGTGATATATATTTATATCTGTATTTATATTTTCTTTTTCTTTTCTGAGACAAAGTCTCACTCTTATCACCCAGGCTGGAGTGCAGCAGGACAGTCTTGGCTCATTGTAACCTTCGCCTCCAGGGTTCAAGCCATTCTCCTCCTTCAGCCTCCAAAGTAGCTGGCATTACGGGTGCATACTACCAAGCCCAACTATTTTTTTCTTTTGTATTTTTAGTAGAGATGGGGTTTCATCATGTTGGCCAGGCTGGTCTCGAACTCAGGCGATCCACCCGCCTCGGACTCCCAAAGTGCTGGGATTACAGATGTGAGCTACTGCACCCAGGCTCCTCTATTTGTATTTTCTGAAAATTGTTTCTTCCATGTTATATGTTCATGACTATTTTTCAAGGTCCTACTTCAATATGGTTTTCATTTTGCATCATTATTCTAAAGTCAGTGCTAAGAAATTACTTCCCTATTGAAGTAGATTCAAATTGAGGTTTTTTTCAGTCTTCTTTTAAAAAAGACAGACCTGGTTGAAAATGCGATGGCTTTTTTTTTTTTTTTGAGACAGGGTCTCACTCTTGCCCAGGCTGGAGTGCAGTGGCATAATCACAGCTCATTGGAGTCTCGACCTCCTGAGCTCAAGTGATCCTCCAGCCTCAGTTTGAGCAGTTTGGCATATGTTCTGAATCTGAGGTTGATTATTACTCCTTTAGTGCTAGTGTTACTCTGAGACCTGGAAAAAAAGAAAAAAGAAAATGAAAAAAGATCAGCATTTGACTATGGGCAGAAGTGTTTACAAATGTATGATTGTGGTTTTTCTTGTGCTAAGACCTGTGGTATTTCAAAATAAAAGGTGGTATATAGAATTCACTTTTTGGATTTTTTTTTTAAAGCGTCTACATCATTTTTTTTTTTAGGAGATACAGAATAATTCCTTTTTAAAAAACAGCATTAACTATATTAATGGAGAAGTTTCTGGAAATGTCAATTCAGATGGAAACGTTTAGTGTGGATTTCACTTTTTATGGAATTATGCCTGTAATGCCATTTGCATTTGCTGAGATTTTGTATTATTAATAGAATAGACAAATCAGCATTTTGTCGGTGTATGTAAAACTTTGCTTGTTTTTCCTGTCTTGATTGCTGGTTGCACATAAAATTTAGAGTTGGAAAAAGAGTGTAGCACAGAACGGGGGTCAGATGACTCAAGACTCCCTGCTCCCGTCTCTGCTCCGCTGCGGCTCCGGCTGCAGGCCTTCATTTATAAACCCTTGGATGGGGCTAGGCCAAGACCCATGCAGAAAAATCCCACAGTTGTGCCGTGGGGAAGCTGCTCACGAGGAAGGGCTTCATTTGCAGAGTGCAATTGCTGTCAGGCTGGGATCTTGCTGAGCCCGGGAGGGAAGGCTCTGACCAGCACTGGACGGTGGAGAGAAACAGAACTCACTTGCCACCCTCTATGTCAGTTTCCAGTGAGAGTGAAGTTCTGGGTTTCCTGTGGATTCTGCTGTATTCACGGGCATGTTATGTATGCCGTTTCCTTCTTTCCTTGCTAGTTCAGCTGATGCTACTTCATGGCTTCCCTTCTCCCAGCTTTCCAGGGGATGTTCTGCCAAAAGTGAGCCTTCCTTTGGGTGTGTCTGATTGTTGGTAGACTCCCTAAAAACCTTCCAGAGCTAGCAATGCCGTAGACTGCTGAGGCCCATGGAGGTGGTGGTTAATGTCACTGGGGGTCTGGGGTCACACTGCTTGGGACTGTATCCCAGTTTAGTGGTGGGTCTTTGGACAAGTTCCTTGCACCCCCGAAGCCTCTATGTCCTCATCTGTAAAATAGGGGCAGTGGTAGTACTTGTCTCTCATAGGACATCCATGGGAGGAACTTAGCTCAGTGCCTGGCATATAGCAGTTTTTCAAAAAATATTAGCTGTATTATTTTTATTACCTAAATGCAGAGTGATGGACCCTATGACCCTCTGAGTCTTCTTCCATTCTGTGTGTGTATGTAAGACAGAGAAAAGGAGACGGAGAGAGAGAACAGGAGAACTACACTGTGGATTTTGGGGGATGTTCCAGGGAGGTTTGAACAGAGTGTCAATGTCATGTTTTGAAGAGAGCAAGGAATTTTGGGGGTGCTTCTGTGCCAGAGAAAACAGGTCAGAGAAAGAAAACAGGGGCGGGATCCCTTGCCGAGCAGGAGGTGACCAGGAGTTGTTTAGGGTGGCATCCAGCCCAGGGAGTTGCTCAGGGTTCCGCAGAGGGCAGCCTCTGGGGCTCCAGCTGGGGTGGAGAGGTGGCTTGGCCCTGGGCTGTTGGGCTGGGAACTGGGGTTCAGCTGCAGTGAGTTCCAAGCCTCCTGGCTCCTTTAGAAATGAGGGCAGTGGCAGGCCCGAGGCTGACCGTCTGGGGAGTGTGTGAGCAAGGTACATGGAGGTCCTGCGACGGAGTGGTCACACTCCAACGTGGAAGCCCAGTGGGCAGTGGGCGTCTCTATGCTCTTTATTTTTATTATGATGATGATTTTTGCCTTTTTTTGAAATGGAGCATTCCAGGCTGGAGTGCAGTGCTGTGATCTCAGCTCACTACAACCTCTACCTCCCAGGTTCAAGCAATTCTCCTGCCTCACCCTCCCGAGTAGCTGAGATTACATGCATGCACCACCACACCTGGCTAATTTTTGTATTTTTAGTAGAGACAAGGTTTCACCGTGTTGGCCAGGCTGGTCTCAAACTCCTGACCTCAAGTGATCTGCCTGGCTCAGCCTCCCAAAGTGGTAGGATTACAGGTGTGAGCCGCTGTGCCTGGCCTCTACGCTCTTTAAAAGAAGGCCTTGGCCGGGCATGGTGGCTCATGGCCGTAATTCCAGCACTTTGGGAGGCTGAGGCAGGCACATCATGAGGTCGGCAGATCGAGGCTATCCTGGTCATGGTGAAACCCCGTCTCTACTAAAATACAAAAAATTAGCCTGGCGTGGTGGTGCGTGCCTGTAGTCCCAGCTACTCAGGAGGCTGAGGCAGGGGAATCCCTTGAACCCGGGAGATGGAGGTTGCAGTGAGCTGAGATCGCGCCACTGTATTCCAACCTGGTGACACAGCAAAACTCTGTCTCAAAAAAAAAAAAAAAAAAAAAAAAAAGAAGACCACACCCTGTCAGATGATGCAGTGAGCAAGAATGAAATTGCATCCCTAGGGTGTGGGAGGAGGGTGAATTACTTGGTAGGCCTCAGTCCAGTAGGTCAGATGAGGCAGAGAACCCGCCATCAAAACATATGACTGCAACGGCTGTGCCTTGTGAAAGAAGAAAGCTTGGCCAGCTGTTGACTGATTAGGGATGGAGATGGGCTGGGCAGCTGGCTCATGCCTGTAATTAATCCCAGCACGTGGGGAGGCTGAGATGTCACTTGAGGCCAGGAGTTCAAAAGCAGCCTAGCCACACCCCCATTTCTACAAAAATTTTAAAAAATGAGCTGGGTGTCATGGCACATGCCTGTAGTCCCAGCAGCTGGGGAGGCTGAGGTGGGAGCATTGCTTGAACCCAGGAGTTCGGGGCTGCAGTAAGCTAGGATCATGCATTATACTGCAGCCTGGGTGACAGAGCAAGACCTTGGCTCTTATTTTTAAAAAAGATATTTATTAACTTGCACTCCTGCTAGCAATATGTGAGCACAACCTTCGTATTACATCCTTGCCAGTGATCAGTATTAATTTTTTTTTCTAATTTGCTAGTCCAAAATGAAACCTTTTAAAAATTATTAAAACAGGCCAGGCACAGTGGCTCACGCCTGTAACCCCAGTGTTTTGGGAGGCCGAGTCGGGCAGATCACTTGAGGTCAGTAGTTCGATACCAGCCTGACCAACATGGTGGAACCCCATCTCTATTAAAAAACAAACAAACAAACAAAAGAGCCTGGCATGGTGGCTCACGTCTGTAGTCCCAGCTATTCGGCAGGCTGAGGCAGGAGAATCGCTTGAACTCCGGAGGCGGAAGTTGCAGTGAGCCAAGAACGCTCCACTGCACAAATTATTAAAATGAATCAAGGTATTGCCAGAAAACACTTGATTGGTCAGTTGAGCAAAGGTCCCAGTGGATGGGTGTGTCCAGGAGTTGCAGACCCCAACGTGGTGGGAGATGGGGAGTGACTGACCACCCGTGCGGAGGGATATCCCCCACAGAGTGGCGGTAGATGGAAGGCTTCAGCGGAAAGGCGTTGCTCACAGAACACTTTAGAGCGGCTGCCTGAGTCAGCATTGTTGCTGACCTTCCCTATTGAATAAACCTCTCTGTGTCTTTTGGATTTAACATTCAGAAAGGTGCCCGAGAGGTCATGCGTTTCAGACTTCATCATCTCAAACAAATGGCAATCCCTCTTGCCTTTTAAAACCCCGGGGAAGGGAGATTTTATAAGCTTTAATGACTTTACCGTATATTTTCCTCAAAACTTGACAGCCATGATCTCATGAATGCTCACCGCTACCTTCTGCCCCTGTGGGGGAAAAGTAAATAAGCAAAAGGCAAAAGTGAGAACACTAGGCCCCAAGGAGGTGAGATTGGGAGCCTGGAGCCACTGAAATGAGAGTTCCCGGAATAGAACTGGGTTATCCCGACACCTGTGAACATCGGGCAGTCACATTTTCCAGTGCTGGGTAGCAACATTTTCCAAGTGACTGTGAAAAATGGGAAAAGCCACGAGGTAACCAGAGCCAAGTCCTGTTTCCTGACTTCTCCACAGCCTTCTTGATAGCATGCAGGGCACATATTAGACATGAGTCACAGCTATGGTTTTCTTAGCGCATAAAACCGCGCAGCTCCCTCCCCACTGGGCCTCAGTGGATTCTGAATGAAGCCAGAAAGTGATTCAGTCTTAGATCAAAAGAAGAAACGCGTGCGCGCGCGCGCGCACACACACACACACACACACAAACACACACACACACAGACACACACACCCAAAAAGCAAAAACTTCTAGGTTGCAGAGAATACTGAGATTAGAAAAACTGGTTTTTCAGTTTCTTAGGAATTTCATTCTGTATACTGGGGTTTCTGGTCAGGTTTTTTTTTCTTTTTTTGCATGTTATTTTATTTATTCATGTATCAGGTTTTCTTTTGTAAATAAATAGTTACCACGGTAGCTCTTCCACCAGAAACACGACTCTGGGTGGATCGTGCTGTCATAGAGATTTAATAAACTAAATTGAGTTTTTAAGAATTTTTAGTGAGCAATGAAGAATTTGGTAGAGTAGTTTTTTCAGCCTTAGTGAAAAATCACATGTATGTAACTTAAAAAAATGCGACATTTTAGTGATAGAGGTAGTGGCAGCTGATGTAGTAGTCCTTTTCATATTACCCTCGATGGTCCACTTCAAATGAATGAAATTTAATAATTTTATTTTAATAGTTCTACTTTATGAATTATTTTGTTTTATTTTCATAACTCCAACAAGGCATTATTGGCAATGAATTTTTTTTTTTTTTTTGAGATGGAGTCTCTCTTTAACCCAGGCTAGAGTGCAGTGGTGCGATCTCAGCTCACTGCAACCTCTGCCTCCCGATTGAAGAGATTCTTCTGCCTCAGCCTCCCGAGTAACTGGGACTACAGGCACACACCACCATGCCCAGCTAATTTTTGTATTTTTAGTAGAGATGGGGTTTCAGGTCTCGAACTCCTGACCTCTTAATCTGCCTGCCTCGGCCTCCCAAAGTGCTGGGATTACAGGCGTGAGACACTGCTCCCTGCCAGCAGTGGACTTTATGGAGTAGTAAGATCTTGAGGTAACTGAGGTTTACTAATTTAATTAACCCTGGTTTATTTGTTTGGGACTTTTTGGCATACACCTTAGTCAAATATATTCTTTTTTTTTTTTTTAGTTGTCTAGAGAAATGGAGCACGGTCCGAAACAACTTGGGGATTCTGCATATTTCTCACAGGCTCTGTCTTGCTAAGAGCTGTTGGATAATCTAGGAAGACAGAGGTCCCAGGAGAAGACGGAGTATATTAGTTACATCAGTGCCATGAAGGCCAATACGAAGTTACTAAGCTGCCTGAGAATGATTCCACTTTTCTCCTATCAAATGAAGTGTTAGGTGTGTTTCCTTGCATTTTCGGAGGGCTGTCACCTTTCCCTGAGGGGTCCAGCACTCAGCCGAGGGAGAGGTTGGCTACTCTGCAGGTGGGCTCCTGCGTCTGTTTTGTGAGCTCGCCTCTTCCTTTTTTTTTTTTTGAGACAGAGTCTTGCTTTTCTTACCAGGCTGGAGTGCAGTGGTGCGATCTCGGCTCACTGCAACCTCTGCCTTGCAGGTTCAAGCAATTCTCCTGCCTCAGCCTCCTGAGTAGCTGGGATTACAGGCGCCCGCCACCACACTTGGCTAATTGTTTTTGGTATTTTTAGTAGAGATGGGGTTTCACCATATTGGTCAGGCTGGTCCCGAACTCCTGACCTTGTGATCTGCCTGTTTTCGCCTCCCAAAGTATTGGGATTACAGGTGTGAGCCACCACGCCTGGCCGCCTCTTTTATCTGGGAGAGACAGGTGCATTGCTTTCCCTCATGCCAGAGAAGTCCTTCTGGCTAGTTTTGGACAGCCCCACTCGGAGCCCTGCAGGCTGTATCCTATAATCTCCAGCCTTCTACACCTTAGGAGATGGGACAGGCCAAATGGCGTGCTGTTCAGGTGAAGCCAAGCCCAGAATCCACCAAGAAACCACAGACTAGGTGGGTCTAAGCTTCAGGTGGCTGAGCCTGGTCTCCTTCTCATGTTCACTTCCCAGGGTAGGGATAACTTTCTCTCAAACTCAGATTAGCCTGTGCTTTGCTCTGAGAGCTTTACTGTGCAGAGAAAAATTCCTATGAATAAAGCATCTAGCTTCTATGGCTAGTACCAGGGGTCGCAGTGGGTGTGGGCAGGACAAGCCCAGCGTGCTTTCCACGATGATGTCACGGAGCTTCAAACCCAGGTGTTCTGTAGCTGCAGTGTAGCCGAGTCTAACCAGTACCAACAAACCACAGCCACTGGTTCAGCGTGGCTCCTGCTGTATTCCACTGTCTCCCCTTGGACGTGCTGGACCATTTAGCCAGATTCTTTTTTTCTTTTTGAGACAAGGTCTTGCTCTGTTGCCCAGACTGGAGTGCAGTGGCGCAATCTGGGCTCACTACAACCTCCACCTCCTGTGTTCAAGCGATTCTCCTGCCTCAGCCTCCCAAGTAGCTGAGACTACAGGCGTACATCACCATCCCCAGCTAATTTTTATATTTTTAGTAGAGACAGGGTTTTGCAATGTTGACCAGGCTGGTTACCCACAACTCTTTTTTTGAGATAGAGTCTTGCTCTGTCGCCAGGATGGAGTGCAGTTGTGCAATCTTGGCTCACTGTAATTTCTGCCTCCTGGATTCAAGTGATTCCCTTGCCTCAGCCTCCTGAGTAGCTGGGATTACAGGTGTGTGACACCACACCCAGCTAATTTTTTGGATTTTAGTAGAGATGGGTTTTCACCATGTTGGCCAGGATGGTCTCGATCTCTTGACCTCGTGATCCGCCTGCCTTGGCCTCCCAAAGTGTGAGGATTACAGGTGTGAGCCACCATGCCCAGCCCCAGGACTGTTTTTGATAATTCCAGATCGTGCCCTTGTGGTTTTTATTCTATTCCCTTGGGGGCAGGCATTCGTAAGTGATTTTTCATTGCTATTTGGTAGTTACATGGTATGAAATTCTCCTTGATTCAACTGCTAGCAGGTGCTGAGGGGCAAACAAGTCTGGTGGCGATGACTATGGTCAGGACTTTAGTTGTGTGTAACAGGAGGAACAAAGAGGGGAGTCCTGCCTTTCTCTGGTTATTCTGGATTTTCAGCGTGCGTTGGTAATGGGATAATTACACAGCGATTAGAAGTGAGCTCACTGGCTCTGATTGCAGGTGCCCCATGCCTGGGGCATTGCCACGTGAGAACAGGTGGGGATGTGATCCCTTGATGTGAATGACTGCTGCATTCCAAGCTGCAGCGAGCTTGCTGAACACACGGCCAAAATGCACGAGGCCTAGAGGTCTCCCCCTCCAAAAAAGACCTTGCTGAGAAATGGAAAGCAGGATTTGGGCTTGTGGAAATATTTGGCAGTCTGAGCTCTCTTTGGGAAATATATGGGTTAATGTAATTTTTTTTTTAAAGACAGAGTCTCATTCTGTGTAGTGGCGCAATTTTTGCTCACTGCAACCTCTGCCTCCCTGGTTCAAGCAATTCTCTTGCCTCAGCCTCCCAAGTAGCTGAGATTATAGGTGCTTGCCCATGCCTGGCTAATTTTTTATTTTTAGTAGAAATGAGGATTTGCCGTGTTGGCCAGGCTGGTCTCAAACTTCTGACCTCACATGATCTGCTTGCCTCGGCCTCCCAAAGTGCTGGGATTACGGGTGTGAGCCATCGAGCTTGGCCAGTGTAATGGTTTTTGTTTGTAATAATTTATACAACATGACTTGTTGCTTTTGTGGGAGGGAGTTTGCTTATGTACATGAAACTTGTGCTTATATCTAGAAAGTACATGGTGTTTTTATGACACAGAGAAGGTAGGGAAGAAGGGATATTTATGCTGCTTCTGTGTTCTAGGACTTGGGGGATTTCCTTTTGTACTATCCATGGATCTCATCTAATATTATACGGGTAACTCCTTAACTATATCATAAAGGCCCCTTTGGCCAGGTGTGGTGGCTCACGCCTGTAACTCCAGCACTTTGGGAAGTCAAGGATGGCTTAAGGCCAGGAGTTAGAGATCAGCCTGGGCAACATAGTGAGACCCTGTCTCTACAAAAAAAGAAGAAAACACTTACTGGGCATGGTGGCTTGTGCTGTGGTCTCAGTTTCTTAGGAGGCTGAGGTGGAAGGATCACTTGAACCCAGGAGGTTGAGGCTGCAGTGAGCTATGAATCTCACCACTACACTCCAGCCCAGGGGACAGAGAGAGGCTGTCTCTAAAGAAAAAAAAAGACCCAGCACTTTGGGAGGCCGAGGCGGGCAGATCACGAGGTCAGGAGATCAAGACCATCCTGGCTAACATGGTGAAACCCCGTCTCTACTAAAAATACAAAAATCAAAAATTAGCCAGGTGTGGTGGCATGTGCCTGTAGTCCCAACTACTCGGGAGGCTAAGGCAGGAGAATCGCTTGAACCAGGGAGGTAGAAGTTGTAGTGAGCTGAGATTGTGCCCCTGTACTCCAATTTGGGCAAAAGAGTGAGACTCCATCTCAGAAAGAAGGAAAGGCCCCTTCACTTCAGTTCTGCCTCATCACAAATAAATTCTATTACCCGCAGCCCCTGTGTTAGTTGCCTGTGAATATCCAGAACTCCCAGGTACAGGGAGTCTCTGTTGGTCTGAAAGTGTCAGTTGCAGAAATTCAGTCTTCCTTTTTTCAATCAGCTTGAAACGATAGCTTTGAATGTCTCAGATTTGGATACAAGAAGCGTTTCCCCCCAGGGTTGTTCAGACAGCCAGGAATGCGTTAGCCTGACTAAGTTGGTTATTTTAGGGTTTGGTTTCTGTGGTGCCAAAATCTAGAAAAAGACCTGAATGGTGTGTATCTGAAATGAGAAAAGGCTTGTGCTTGAGCCTCAGTGATTGAGTCTTCTGCTCTTCATGGGGGTCCTGTGCCTTCCTGTGCAGGGTCTTGAGCTGTCTTGTTTGGTGGCCCCACCTCCCCATCATGTGACATCATGTGACATCCTTCAAGGCCACCCGTCTCGCCCTCTTTTGCCTCTTCATCCACACTGTGCAGCCATGGAAACTTCTCCCTGCCATGTCACCACCACTGCCCCGAGTCCCAAGGACACTCACCTCTCCTCCCTTCCCCTTCCCTTCCCCTTTCCTTCCCCTTCCCTTCCCCTTCCTTTCCCTCCCCTCTTTCTTTGTTTGAGACAGAGTCTTGCTCTGTCTCCCAGGCTGGAGTGCGGTGGTACGATCTTGGCTCACTGTGACCTCTGCCTCCCAGGTTCGAGTGATTCTCCTGCCTCAGCCTCCTGAGCAGCTTGGACTATAGATGTGCACTGCCACGCCCAGCTGATATTTGTATTTTCAGTAGAGACAGAATTTCACCATGTTGGCTGGTCTTGAACTCCTGACCTCTAGTGATCCACCTGCCACAGCCTCCCAAAGCACTGGAATTATGGGCATGAGCCACCGTGCTCAGCCAAGGTGCCCCTTTCCCTATGCCCTCCAGAACCTCTCCTTAGCCCTGTGCACCCCTTATTGCCTGGGTTCTGAATTGCTTCTTTATCCTGCTCCTCATCTAGACTCTCTTCTTAAGGACAAGGATGATGTCTTGGGCACAGCTCTCTGAGGTTAGTTGAGTGCCTGCCACATAATCAATATTTGATATGTATTTGTTGAACAAGTGAATATATGGGCAAAACAGTGGGATTCCTCCCAAATAAGAAAATATCATTTATCCGTTGTCCCAATTTATATATGATGACAGGCAGACGTTAAACCCTGCCCTGTGAACATTTTTGCACGCATTGGTGGAAGGACTGACAATACAGACTAGAAAATTCTCATCCTGCTGTTAAGTAATTCAGGCTCACTGGAGGACAGCCCATGCCAGGTATATGTCACCTCCAACATTAGCTAACTTTAGCTGATCTTGGTATTATTTTACAGTTTCCTCTTTGGTGTACCGTTCACGATAAGCTGTTATTTTGAGTGTTGCCACAATTCTTCTTTCATGAGCTGTCTTTGGGCCATTCTGTAGTTAGACTTGACGTGGAGTCAGCCCTGGCAGTGAGAAGCTCATCCCCCGGCTCAAAACTTGCTGTTTAGGCTGTTGTATTTTTGCGGTGACTGCATTTTTTTCTTATTGAGACAGGGTCTTACTCTGTTGCCCAGCCCAGGCTGGAGTGGGGCAGTGGAGGCAGGGCTCACTGCAGCCTTGAACTCCTGGGCTCTAGCATTCTTCCCACCTCAGCTTCCCAAGTAGCTGGGACCCCAGGTGCGTGCCACCACACCCAGCTAATTTTTGTATTTTTTTTTTTTTGAGATGGAGTTTCGCTCTTGTTGCCCAGGCTGGAGTGCAATGGCGCGATTTCGGCTCACTGCAACCTCCGCCTGCCGGGTTCAAGCGATTCTCCTGTCTCAGCCTTCTGAGTAGCTGGGATTGCAGGCATGGGCCACCATACCTGGCTAATTTTTTTTTGTATTTTTAGTGGAGATGGGGTTTCTCCATGTTGGTCAGGCTGATCTTGAACTCCCGACCGTAGGTGATCCACCCACCTCGGCCTCCTAAAGTGCTGGGATTACAGGTGTGAGCCATCACGCCTGGCCAATTTTTGTATTTTTTTTAGTAGAGATGGGTTTCACCATGTTGGCCAGGCTGGTCTTGATCTCTTGACCTCAAGTGATCTGCCCACCTTGGCCTCCCAAAGTGCTAGGATTACAGGCGTGAGCCACTGCTCCCAGCCTTAATTTTCTTTTTTAAAGAAATGAGGTCTCCCTATGTTGGCCAGGCTGGTCTCGAACTCCTGGGCTCAAGTGATCCTCCTGCCTCTGGCTCCCAAAGTGCTGGGATGCTGTAGATGTTTTTCAGGACAACTTGGGCATAGCTTGGGCAGGAAAGGAGGGCACTTTGGAGAGAATTCCAGATGGAGAGAAGATGCAGAGATTTTGTTGGAGGGACTGATTCCAGAGGGTGGGTAGGGTTAGGAACCCAAAGACCAGTTCGCCCTTAGGCAACAGGGGTCAGGGGAGGACCCTGGAGAGTCATGGAGCCATGGCAGGTAGCTGCCCAGGGGATAGGGTGTGTGGTTGGCAGAGTCCCACAGCATGGAGATGACGGGGAACTCTCTCCTCTTGCCCCCGCTCTCCTGACAGTGTCTCCCATCAGCTGGCCCTGAAGCTGGAGGACAAGTGGCCTGGGTAGTGCCATCTGCCAGGCTTGGCCTCCCAGAACAGGGAGGAGGTAGAGGGCAGGTCTGGGAGGGCAGAGAATAACCAGTGCCCCGGGCTGGCCTTCCACTGGCCATCTTGGAGCCTGGAATTTGGTTCCCCTTCATTTGGTTTCAAGCATTTATTCCTGGAGGAATGTCATGGGGCTGGAGGTATTTTCCTGGGTTCATGAAACTTTTCTTTTTTTTTGAGACGGAGTCTCACTGTGTTGCCCAGGCTGGAGTGCAGTGGCGTGATCTTCGGCTCATTGTTACCTCCGCCTCCCGGGATTACAGGTGCCCGCCACCATGCCCAGCTAATTTTTGTACTTTTAGTAGAGATGGGGTTTCATCATACTGGCCAGGCTGGTCTTGAACTCCTGACCTCGCGATCTGCCTGCCTCGGCCTCCCTAAGTGCTGGGATTACAGGTGTGAGCCACTGCACTGGGCCTGAACTTACTCTTCCTTATAGGAAAGTGTGTGTTGTGTTTGACCTGCCCAGAGTCCCTGCTGGCTTTTCTGAGCCCTCTTGCCTGGGCTCTTTGTGAACTAGATGGGGAGCTTTTAGGCCCCTGAATATAGATACTTGTTAAAGATTCTCGATTCTTTCTCACCAAAATTTCTTCTTTCCCCACTTTCGATATGCTATCTCATGGTATTCCTCAAGGAGCTTGTTTCTCTCTCTAATACTTGGTCTGAGATACTGCTTTCTCTGTTCTGGGTGGATCCGATAGCTTCCCTGTGGGGTTCCACCTTTCATCCTGTTCCTCCTCACCTTTGCCTCCCCAGTGAGCCAGTGCAACCCCGGGAAGGGGGCAGTGGGATCTGGGCACTGCCCATGTCTGGCATCTGCTGGTGCCCACTGCCCTTGGAACACAACCCAGCTTCCTCACCGTTACAAGCTGAAGGCTTGTGTGTCCACTAAATTTCTGTGTTGAAATTCTCACCCTCAATGTGATGGTGTTAGGAAGTGGGGCCTCTGGGTGGTGATTAGGTCATGAAGGGGGAGCCCTCCTGAGTGGGATCAGTGACCTTGTCAAAGAGACCCCAGAGAGCGGCCACGCCACTGTGTTAGGACCCAGCAAGAAGGTGGCCATCTGAACCCAGAAGAGGGCGCTCCCCGGAAGCCAACCCTGCTGGCACCTTATCTTGGACTTCCAGCCTCCAGCCGTGGGAAGTAAATGTGTGAGTTATGAGCCACCTGGTCTATGGCACTTCGCTGTAGCAGCCTGAATGCAGGACGACACTCACATTGGCCAGGAATGGGGGTGTGGTGCGGCCTCTGCTTGCCCACTGCCATCCCCCACATTGTGTCTCCCTCATGGCCCCCCCACGCCCCACCACTCTGGCTTGCTTTGAATTCCCCAGCACCCAAGCCCTCTCCCGTCTCAGGGCCTCACACATGCTCTTTCCTCTTTGCTGACTCCCCCTCCACCATCCTTCTCTCTCATTCTCCAGCCTGTACTGTGAATGCCACCTCCAGGCAGTCTCCCCTGACCACCTAATGTCCCATGCCCTCTTCCCTATTCTCTCTTTTTTTTTTTTTTTTTTTTGAGACAGAGTCTCACTCTGTTGCCCAGGCTGGAGTGCTGTGGTGTGATCTCGGCTCACTGCAACCTCTGCCTACAAGGTTCAAGCAATTCTGCCTCAGCCTCCCGAGTAGCTGCGATTACAGGCACCCACCACCATGCCTGGCGAATTTTTTTGTATTTTTAGCAGAGATGGAGTTTCACCATGTTGGCCGGGCTGCTCTCAAACTCCTGACCTCAGGTGATCCATCCACCTCAGCCTCCCAAAGTGCTGGGATTACAGGCGTGAGCCACCGTGCCCGGCCTCCATTTTCTCTTATAACATCCTGTGACCTGCACAACATCCTCAGTCATACACCTCATAGCACCCAGCCCTTAGCACGCGGGCTGATAAACGTTGGCACTGAGTTCAGGTTCGAGGTGGATGTGGCTGAGACCGCCAGGTGCATGTGGAAGACGGGTAGGGGAAGTTGCTGTGTGCAGCTGCACTCCACCTGAGGTTTCACTTCTGGGGAAGCCCTCCACTGAGCATGCGTGAGCGTTTGCATTCATGTACTTGGTTAGCGTCCTTTGGACACATGGGCTGGGTGAATGCAGTTCTTAGAACAATACTGCCCCTCCCCAGTATGGCACCTCCCCACCCTGGGGAGTCACTCTCTCCTTTTACTTCGTCTCCCACATTCTCTCCTGCTTGCTTGTTTCTCTCACTGTTTTCCAGCCTTCTGCCTTCCTCTGCTTCATATTCTTTGCCATCCATAATGATGAAAACACTCGCATCCCCCCACCGCCTTGCTCTTCTTTCTTGGATGGAAGTCAGTAACTGGTAATCATAGAAAAACCCTGTTCCGATCCTGCTCTTTTGGGATTTGTGAGCATTTGGATAGGACGAAGCCCCTGTTGACCTTTGCATGCTCTGCGAAAAGACGGATTGCTCAGCAAAGCACTGTGATCAATAATTCCCAAATGAACACCATCCACTCTGCCAGAGAGCACAGCACCACAGGGCACTGAGCAGCCCTGCTCATAGGTGGGCTTGCATGGGACAGGTCTGTGGGTGCTTTGGCATCCTGTAGCTGTGAGTTTTTTTATCTGATGAACTTGAAAGGGATCAGTGTGCTTCAGAACATCTAGAGCTTTCACTGAATCAGATTAGTCTTTATCCCAAGTCATCTGAATCAATTACACAACTTTTTCTTGTCCTGTCTGTGGGTCACACATTAGAGTCTGAAAATGAGGCAGTACATTGCTGATTTTGCAAACAAAGAAACTGAGACCCGAGAGCTGCCAGGCTGTGAATGCCACACGCTTTCTTAGGGCAGAGCTGCAGCTAGAATCCATGTGCCGAGTGTTGGATCTCTCTGTATCGCAGCTCTCTGGGGCTTTTCAGGCTTGGAGCTTTGGTGCATACATGTGATGATGATTTTTTGAGACAGAGTCTCACTCTGTTGCCCAGGCTGGAGTGCAGTGGCGCAATCTTGGCTCACTACAACCTCCGCCTCCTGAGTTTAAGCGATTCTCCTGCCTCAGCCTCTTGAGTAGCTGAGATTACAGGCGAACACCACCATGCCCAGCTAATTTTTGTATTCTTCATAGAGACAGGGTTTCACCATGCTGGCCAGGCTGGTTTCAAACCCCTCACCTCAAGTGATCTGCCTGCCTTGGCCTCCCAAAATGCTGGGATTACAGGCATGAACCATTGCACCCAGTCGATACATGTGATTATTATTTTTAAATGCTATTATTTTAATTTTTTACCATAAATTAGGAGATTAGCCTCATTTTCTTATTTTAAAAAGATGATGCTTTCTCCACTTTGTTCTTACTGCCTTATTCTTGTAGTAGAGAAAGGAAGAAAAATTAAAACAATAAACCAACATGTGAAAGGCAGTTTTGTCGGGAAGTTCATCAGACACACATCTCACCTCCACTGCTGCCCCTTGGAAGCCTGGGGCTGTTTTTCACAGCTGCGCTGTAATCCCTGGTTATTGAGGGCACAGGTGGAAATGGAGATCCGCTCATGGCTTAGAAAGGTGCTGGGTGCATAGGTGGGTCTGGGTGAACTGGAGGCCGTGATCACTCAGTGTCTGAGGAGAGAGACTGGATGGGGTGGGGAGAGAGGCTCCAAGGGAATCAGTTGATCATGAGCACTCGCAAGAGGTAGAAGCGATCCCCTCACTTTCCTGAGGAATAACTTGTTTAAAAGATACACTGATCCTTGGGGCAATCCAGGGAGATCCTGCAGAGTCCTTGCCTGTGGTGGAGCATCTGAGGACCCCAGGGTGGGAGGAGTGGGCTCTCTTACTCCAGGGCCAGAGCTGCGGACGTCCGTTCCCTGCTTTAAGAAAGCCTCTGATTGTGCCTGAATGACCCAGCCTGACTTTCCCCCTTCTTTTCTACTTCCTTGAAGGGATTACTGGGAAAGCTAGAAGTGATGGCTATTATCCAGCTTTTCTATATTACATTTTGAGATTTACAACCTCTTCACATCCGCAGAGGATTTGAGGACATTCTTGGCAACCTCTGATGGTTCCTGACTTTTTTCCTGGTGTCTCCGTCCTCTAGCCATGACTTCCCTTTTGGCCATGCCGTAGGGTCTGGAGAGACCTGGCACCCCTGGGGAGAGGCAACCAAGAAGGCCTGACCGTGTCTCCTTGAACAGAGGTCACTATGGCCAGTCTTTGGTTCAGGTGTTCTGCATTTGGAAGAGGGGTTTTGGATACATCGGGGAGCAGTGATTTCCAGAGTCCATGGGCTGTGTGGAGACACTGGGCCGCGTTTCTGAGAGCCTGGGAGCTCTAATTTGCCTTTGGAGATGGTGATAGGGAGAGCAGGAACCATATGACCCACAGAGGTGCATTGGAACTTGCCTGTGATGGTGGGGAGACAGCCCCAAAGAGTTTTTCCTCAATCCCATGAGGTTCTGACTCTGAAGTTTTCTCCCATCACCCCATCTTCGTTTGCGGAAAACTTAGTCCAAGGTTCATTTGTCTGTTGTCCGTGTATGTGTGTTTCTGGCAGATCCAGCTGGGGCCTGGTTTGAAGCCTTTTGCTTTCCTGTGAAAGTGGGAATGAATAAACAAATGAGTATATGAATAAATGGATGAATGAATAAATGAATGAGTGAATGGATGAGTTAATGTGTGGATGAATGGGTGAGTGAACAAATGAATGCGTTGAATGAATGAATGAGTGAATGGATGAGTTGAAGAATGAATGAATGAATGAATGAATGGTGTCAGGGTGCCAGCACTTGCCTTGCTTGCCTCCTGAAGATTCTCCATTGTCTATCCTCACCTTGTCCTTGTCACTGGTGCTCTGACGTCATTGGGCTGGCCTGTGCAGGGCACCCTTGAAGCCCAGATTCCACCCACTTGCTCCCAAGATGGTACTGTCTCAGCAGTGGGAGCTGCTGCACAGCACAGGATGACCCTTTGGGAGAGTCGTGTCCAAGGTCCGTGGGATTAGAGTAAATGCCAGTGCTCTGCAAGGATTTCACTGTCCCTCAGCCAGCTCACACGGATCATGGAAAAGAACCACAAGCTGTGCCCAGATGTGTTCCGGGTATGGGAGCAGGTGGGGCGTGAATTATGTAAGATCCAGGGAAAGACCCATAAAGCACACACCAGGTGCTCGGCCAGGTTTCCTCTCACAGCCTCGGAATTGCTCTCTTGATGCTGATCTCCTTTTAGAGATTAGAGGAGCTTGGAGATCCCCCGTCTCCCTGCTGAAAACCTTTCCCACTCCAGCTGCTTTTTTTTTTGCCTACCCCGTTTGTGAAGCTTTGCTGATCATTCTCATCCTCCCAGCTGCCCTCCCTCCTGCAGACCCCAGGACTTCATTACTAATGCCTGCTATCTTTCCCTCTGCCCTCATTTCCTGCTCCAGGTATGGAGTAATTTTTTTCTCAGGTGGAAGGGTTTGATTTTATTTTATTTTTTAATATTTGCTTTTTTAAACCAAACAGTCTAGGCTTCCTTAGAGTCTTCTCCCTTAATTTTGCTTGTTATTTAGTCAACAAAAGAAGGATAAAACTGGGTTGAGGAAAGCAGAATCTGGTGCTCAGAATGCATGGAGTTTTGGAGCAGTTTTTCAGGATTTACCTGATGTGAAGGGCCTGGAGCATGTGATTGACTTCTCCCTGATCAATGCCTTACATCAAGAAAGCTGGCATGCGGTTTATATTGGCTGAATGGAAAACCATAGAAAAGAAGGAAAAACAGGCCAGGTGTGGGGCTCACGCCTGTAATCCCAGAGCTTTGGGAAGCCGAGGCAGGCGGATCACAAGTTCAAGAGACTGAGACTATCCTGGCCGACGTGGTGAAACCCCGTCTCTATTAAAAGTACAAAAATTAACTGGGTGTGGTGGCACTTGCCTGTAATCCCAGCTACTCAGGAGGCTGAGGCAGGAGAATCGCTTGAACCCAGGAGGTGGAGGTTGCAGTGAGCCAAGATCGTGCCACTGCACTCCAGCCTGGCAACAGAGTGAGACTTCGTCTCAAAAAAAAAAAAAAAAGAAAGAAAAACAAACTCATGGACTCAGCATTTTTGCAGTAACATTGATGAACCTGCCAAATAGCACGCGTGTGAGCCCCGCCCCTGGCCATCACTCAGCTCTCCATCTTCTGGGGGTTGCTGTTTGCTAAACTTTCATTTTATAAAGGGTTACGTTTAGAATCCTAACATACACAGACTCCTGGTTCTTGGGTGGGGATCTCAGGTCCCGCAGTGCTTCCTTCCGTCTGGATTTAGTGGCATCTATAAGTGCCTCCTCTGAAGTGGGATTGGCCTCTCTGAGTTTTATTACGATTCTTGTGGGGAAAGGGTCTTGCTCTGTCACCCAGGCTGGGGTGCAGTGGTGTGATCATAGCTCACTGCAGCCTCAAGCGATCCTCCTCCCTCAGCCTCCTGAGTTGCTGGGATCACAGGAGCGCTCCACTATACCTGGCTAAGAGCTCTCTTCCTTTCTATTGCTTCCTTACCTTGAGTAACTCGTCCTACAATTTTTCTCTTCCAAATAAAAAAAAAAAGGTCTGTTGGTATATTTCTAAATTGTGACTGGGTACAGGATGATGAGTGTTAGGGTTTAGAATCAGACACACCCTGTGTGTCTGGCAGTGATCCTAGAAGGAAATCCAGGAAGTTGGTCAGAGGCATTGTTCTGGGTCTATGGCTTTCTTACCTTAGTAAGTAGTCCTACAATTTTTCTCTTCCAAATAAAAAAAAAAAAGTCTGTTGGTATATTTCTAAATTGTGACCGGGTACAGGATGATGGCATAGAGTGTTAGGGTTTGGAATCAGACACATCCCTGACTTGTGACCCCAGGGAAGCTGCTTGACCTTTCCGAATCTCCTCTGCAAACAAGTGCCCTTCAGGGTTTGAGATTTCCTGATGGTGTGGACGAGGGGTGTGGCGCTGAGCCTCAGTCATGGGTGCCCACGAGGTGCCCACTGGCCTAGTGACCAGGAGTGGAGCCGGATCTAGGCAGAATTGTGAGGTTGGCTTAGCTTCTGGCTCGTATAGCCCTGCCGTTGTTCCTGAGAGCTGTGAGCTCTCTCATTACTGGCCTAGAATTAGCTGGTGGCTTTAGGGATAATGACATCCAGCAAGGGACTGCTTAAAGATTCCAAGGATTTAAGGACCTAAATTAGCAAATCTCTTTCCTTAATTGTAAAGTGAAAAACGTCCTTGTGCTGTTTTCAAATCTGTTAAATCATACGCTGGGCGGTGTGTAAATACACATTTGATGTGCCCCAAGTGATGCTCCCCAAAGCTGAGTGTTAGCCTGGACACCTGATCACTTTCAGTCTGTGCTGGGTGTTCTGAGACTTGAAGGATGCGGGAATGGTCCGTCTAGAAAAGTCTGGCCCTGGGGCGTGACTGTGACCTCCCTGCAGGAGAGTTATCTTTGAGAAAACAGCCCAGGAGGAATCAAGAGGGGAGGGAAGGCCGAGTGTGGTGGCTCACACTGGTAATCCCAGCACTTTGGGAGGCCGGGGCGAGTGGAATAGCTGAGGTCAGGAGCTGGAGACCAGCCTGACCAACATGGTGAAACCCCATCTCTACTAAAAATACAAAAATTAGCTGGGTGTGATGGCACATGCCTATAATCCCAGCTACTTGGGAGGCTCAGGCAGGAAAATTGCTTGAACCTGGGAGGCAGAGGTTGCAGTGAGCCGAGGTTGCACCATTGCACTCCAGCCTGGGCGACAAGAGTGAAACTCCATCTCAAAAAAATGAAAAATAATAAAAAAAGGAGGGGAGGGAGCAGGAGGCTGATTGCAGTGGCTGAACAACAGGCGCCGTTGACACTGATGGATCCGCCGTAGGTTTCCATATTCCAAGCCTGACTCCAGGTTCTTTGCTGCTTCTGTGGTTTTCTCCCCTCACCAGCTCAGCACTTTCAGACAATCCTTGTTTCCATCGATTGCACTTCCCCAGTTGTCTTGGAAGGGCCTCCTGTAGATGCTTACCTTTGTGCAACAGGCTGGAGTTCCTGTTACCTCCAGGTAATACCGTCAGGACCTCCAGGTAACACTGTGCTGTGACGGCTCGCCTCCCTGCTCCCGGGCAGCCTGTCAGTTGGCAGTTCTGAGTCAGGAGGTGAGACCTGCCCTGTGGCCGGCGGGTGGAGGATGGCTTAGTGGTCATCTCCGGCTTTTCCTGCTGCTTTCTACTTTCCTACCCTTTAGCACCTGCCAGGATTCCAACAAGACCTCTTTAGTTTGCGCTTTTTAGCAGATGAGGGATGTAGGTCTCCTGCGACTGGGGTATTTCCAGAGGTGACAGGGAGTGCAGTTTTAGAACTGAGCGGTGAGCTCTTTGAATGCTGGTCCAGGCCCTTCTCATGGTCCTGTGTATGTGCTGCCTCCTGGCCGCCATAAGTCAGTGCTAAATGCATGAGTGGGTCCATCCTTGCATGCTCCTTTAAGAGTAGGTTAAGAAGGCCTCAGATGCTAGAGTTTGCTGAGGCTCCATCCTTGTTTGTAGATGAGCAGAATGGGTGGTGGGGACAGCTGGGACTGAGTCTTAGGCTGTGCAGCCCTGAGCTGTGATTGCATGCAGGTGAACAGCCTGAGGAGTCTGCACCGTGTGCCACACAGCTCAGAAAGGAAGGCTCACTTCTGGGTGTGGGAGACTGTGAGTGCCCAGGCCATCCAAGCTCTCTCTTCATCTGTGACTCAGCCCTGTCCTTAGGCTGAAAGCCACTCTGGTTCCTTAGTCTTCCTATTCCAAGTACACATCTCCCATGTGCACAGGGGTTTGCTTGAGTTCCCTGGACCAGCCTGGGCATCCTGTCTGTAGAGTCTAGAGTCTGCTGTGGACCTATGGGTTTGTGGAGTGCCTCCTCCTCCCAGTCACTAGAAGCCACGTGCCCCTTCTCAGGGACATCCCTCAGCTTCGCTAGATGAAAACTCGTCTAAGGACGGTGAAGGGCAGGGATCCTGGAAGGAAATCTAGGAAGCTGGTCAGCGGCATTATTCTGGGTTTGATGGGGGCTTGCTGACTTTGTTTTTTGAAAGAAAGGACACCTTTTGACTTCTGTGAGGTGTATGTTCACTGGTGGCGAGGAGGTGGCGGTAAAGCCTTTGGGGGCAGAGGTTTCCCTACCTGGTGGAATGCCTGACTTTCTGGTCTCATAAGCCCGGGTGCTGTAGTGAGCCCATCTCAGCCATCATGGAGGAAGCTGTCTCGGCAGCAGAGCACTATGGGGGTTCCAAATAGCCAGGAGTCCTCTCCCAGCAGGGGGCGGGGGTGTGGGCACACAGGGCATGCTTCGTTCAGTCAGCAGCAAGTGGTGGCAACAGGTGTAATGGTGTTTACCATCTGTATGGGCATGCTGGCATGAGGGCTTGATGCAGGATCCCTGAGGCCAACGGGCCCGTCTCTTTTCAGGATCTGTGGTGTTTTTAGAGCGTAGTTGATCCGTCACAATGAATGTATTAAGTGCTCATGCGTTGGTCCCCAAGACCACCCTGCGTTTGATGATTCGTTCCACGAACCCACAGTTCTCAGCCCGTGGTTATAGTCATGACTAAGATTTATCACAGCAGAAGGACACAGAGCAGAATCAGCACAGGGGAGAGGCGTCGGGCGGAGCGCAGGTCAGGCGGGCCCAAACTTCCCAGTGTCCTGCCTGGGGCGGGGCGGGGGTGGCATACAGGTGTTGCCATCACTTGATGCCTAGTTCAGTCAGCATCGAGTGGTGGCAACACGTGTGAAATGGTGTCTATCAGGGAAGCTTGTTAGACTCAGCAGCCAGTTTTTTCTTTTGAGACGGAGGCTTGCTCTTGTTGCTCAGACTGGAGTGCAGTGACACAATCTCGGCTCACTGTAACCTCCACCTCCTGGGTTCAAGCAATTCTCCTGCCTCAGCCTCCTGAGTAGCTGGGATTACAGGCACGTGCCACCACGCCTGGCTAATTTTTGTATTTTTAATAGAGACGGGGTTTCACCATGTTGGTCGGGCTGGTCTGGAACTTCTGACCTCAGGTGATCCGCCCACCTCAGCTTCCCAAAGTGCTGGGATTACAGGCGTGAGTCACCGCGCCTGGCCCTTTTTGTATGTTTGTTTTTTAAAAACAGACTTTATTTATTTAGACAGTCTCTCTCTGTTGCCAGGCTGGAGTGCAATGGCGTGATCTCAGCTCACTGTAACCTCTGCCTCCTGGGTTCAAGAGATTCTCCTCCCTCAGTTTCCCAAGTAGCTGGGATTATAGGTGCCTGCTACCATGCCCGGCTAAATTTTTGTATTTTCTTAGTAGAGACGGGGTTTTACCATTTTGGCCAGGCTGGTTTCAAACTCCCATCCTTAGGTGATCCGCCTGCCTTGACCTCCCAAAGTGCTGGGATTACAGGCATGAGCCACCCCGCCTGGCCCAGACTTTACTTTTTAAAGCATTTTTAGGTTAATAGCAAAACTGAATGAAAGATACGGAGCCTATATACTCACTGCCCCGCACACATGCACAGGCTCCCCTACTATCAGCATCCCCCACCGGAGCGGTGTGTTTGGTTACAGCTGATGAACCTGCAGTGACATGCCATGATTGCCCTGAGTCCATAGTTTACATTAGGGCTCACTCTTGGTGTTGCGCATTCTATGGATCTGGACAAATACATGGTGATATGTATCCGCTGTGATCGAATCATGCAGAGTAGTTTCACTGCCCTAAACATCCCCCGTCTTCTGCATATTTTCCCCTCCCTATCCCCAACCCCTGGCAGCCACTGACTGTTTTCCTGCCTCTGTATTTTGCCTTTTCTAGAATGTCATGTACTTGGAATCCTGCAGTGTATATCCACGTCGGCTTCTTTCTTTTTTGGATTCTTTCTGAGAGCTGGTCACGTAGGCACTTGCGGCCTAGCACAGATGCAAATTCCAGCATCTCAGAATGAAAGCAGATGTTCAGCAGAAACCTCATTGCTTGCATAAACTGCTGAGGCGCAGTGAATTGCTCTTCAATTAGGATGGTGGGAACCCTGCCGAAATCCAAGTTCTCAGGTGCCAGCCAGGGGCCAACCTCGTGAGGGGGCCTTTCGAAGCATGTGCTGTTTTCTGCACACCCCATGATGGGCCAGGCTTAGCAAAGCGCGATTCAGGTGCCCGAAGTCATGGGTCCTTCACCTTGAGCACGGGACCTTTTCCTTTTGTCCTTGACGCCTGCAGCGCTGACCTCCTTGGAGAAGGACCACGTGTTAAGTCACTCTCATCTTTTTTCTGTCTCTGATTACTTTGCTTCCCCTGTCCTGATGGAGTTATGCATGTGGCTGTTGTCCCCGCTGAATTGGGAAGATGAAAAAGGTGTAATCCCCCATGACATTCATCGAGTTCCTTTCTTAAGAAGCTTCTAAGAAAACCCTATTTTTGAAGCACTGGGGATTCTATCAGTTGAAGATCTTGGACATACAGTTCTTTAAAAAAAAAGTCTTTTGAGTCCACCGTTCTTGTTTTTATTGGGACCATTTTTACATTTGTTTCACTGGTTTGGGAATGAAACATTTTAATGAAATTCGCAACCGCTGCCGACCTCTTACAGGAGTGGTGGTTGTACATTGTTACCGTTGCACTAGGAACGAAGGAATGATTTGAGACAGAATTCTCGCCCTGGCTTCTGAAGGTGGAGGCATTGCGGTAGAGATGCAATAAATTATTTCTCCTTAGAGGAAGCCTTTGTTTTTCTTTCCTGCCTTGCTCTATTCTATGACACAGTTATTGGTCTTGATTTTAGCGAAACAACAATAGCAAACCTGCCTTTGGACATTAAATGCAAACTGCATCCTTTGCATCCTTGGACAGCACTGTGTTACTTCAATTTTTTTTTTTTTTTTTTTTTTTTGTGGTGGAGTCTCACTCTGGTAGCCCAGGCTGGAGTGCAGTGGCACAATCTCCAGTCTTGGCTCACTGCAACCTCCGCCTCTTCAAGCGATCCACTTGCCTCAGCCTCCCGATAGCTGGGATTATAGGTGCCCGCCACCAAGGCTGACTAATTTTTATATTTTCAGTACAGACAGGGTTTCACCATGTTGGCCAGGCTGGTCTCAAACTCCTGACTGCAGGGGATCCATCTGCCTTGGCCCCCAAAGTGCTGGGATTATAGGTGTGAGCCACTGTGCCCAGCTGTGTTACTTTAATTTTTAAAGAAAGACTTAATACTTCTAATTGATTTTTTGCTTTCCATGGCATTTTCCCCAAACCTCAGCTTTCTGATGCAGGCTCTTTCGTGTATCTTCCCCTCCTGTTTATTAAAATAGAGTCATGAGCCCATCACATGTGGGAGACTGTCGCCAGGGAAGGACAGACGTCAGGCACTGTTGTCTGCGTCCACCAGGGTCTATTATCCCAAGTTTCATTGAGCAGGTGGTGTGAGGACTTTGCTTTGTGTACCAGAGACAAACATTCTTTTTCTTTTCCATAACTCCTATTGGAAGTCATTCTTGGCAGGTGCTTTCTGTGGGTGAAAAGGCTGCGTACGTCTCGGAGCCCCGAGCGGCTGTTTGTTATGGTTTAATATTTATTGAAAGCTGTCATCTCTGGGAGCACTTATTGACTGGAGGCCAGACAGGGAGAGCCACATGTTTTTCATAATGACTCTGTGTGTATGTACGTCCCTTTATGTTTTCAGGGAGCTTTATCACCGTTTAGTGAGCGACGGAATTTGAATGGGCATGGCTGGAAGGATGAAAAGATGTGTGTTTTCTTGTTTGCCTGCGTTTTAGGGCCTGGCTGTGGTAACAGCTGTGGGGTTTGCTGTCGCCATTCCTCCTCCCTGCCGTAGGTCGTGTCGTTGGTGTGCAGGTTGGTGAGAGGTCTGGGTTTGGAGCCGCACTGCTGAGTGCTTTGCATTTGAGCTCACCATCCCTGGAATCCTGAGAGGGATCGAGGACTTTTTTGTTTCTTCTGCTGTGTCTTTGGTATCAGACAATCTGAGGAGATTTTGTTTTTCTAAATAAAATGGGTAAGACTTTAGTGGCCTAGAGTTGTTGTAGTAGTGCGTTTTCAATAGCTGAGACTGGGTAATTTATAAAGAAAAAGACATTCAGTGGACTCATGATTCCACATGGCTGGGGAGGCCTCATAATCATGGCAGAAGGCAAAACACACGTCTTACATGGTGACAGGCAAAAGAGAATGAGAGCCAAGTGTAAAGGGAAACACCTTATAAAACTGTCAGATCTTGTGAGACTTCCTCACTACCACGAGAACAGTATGGGGGAAACCACCCCTATGACTCAGTCATCGTCCATCGGGTCCCTCCCATAACGTGGGAATTATGGGAACTATAGTTCAAGGTGAGATTTGGGTGGGGACACAGGCAAGCCATATTCCCTGTCTTACTTTCTAGCAGAAAATTCTCTAAGTCGAAGAAAGGCAGTTGTGGGTTTGGCCTGGGATTCATTCCTTGAAACTCCTCATAAAAGTGTTATTTGAATTATTTCATAATTATGAAACAGTAGGTCTTTTCCTGCCATTCCTACTGTATGTTAGTCTTTTTAGATACCTTTTTTTTTTTTTTTGAGACAGAGTCTCCCTCTGTCACCTAGGCTGGAGTGCCGTGGTGTGATCTTGGCTCACTGCAGCCTCCGCCTGCTGGGTTCAAGCAATCCTTCTGCCTCAGCCTCCTGAGTAGCTCAGACTATAGGCACACACCACCATTCCTGGCTAATTTTTGTACTTTTAGTAGAGAAGGGGTTTTGCCATGTTGGCCAGGCTGGTGTCGAACTCATGACCTCAGGTAACCCACCCGCCTTGGGCTCCCAAAGTGCTGGGATTACAGGTGTGGGCCACCGCACCTGGCCAGATATCAGTTTTTTTTTTTTGTTTGTTTAACTTGGTGTGACAAAAGTTGACCTCAATGACACATTTTAAATGAATGCAGTTTATTGCAGATAAATTATGCCTCAATAAAATATATTAGTTGCCGTGTATGCCAGATGCTGTGCCAAGGCCTTGGGAAACACACAGGTGATAAAACATGGTTCCTGTCATGTAGGCTTCATAATTGAAAATGATCTGTGTATATGATGGGAAGCGGGAAATGCTGCTTGAAAATATAGCATCTTGGCATACTGAATATTTTAGGCTGAAGGAAATGAAGAAAACTGCAGAAGCAGGAAGGTCACTCTCTAACCTTTTCTAACCCTTCTCCCCTAAAGTGGGCCAAAAAGTAGGTCCTAAGACTCTCATTCCGCTGGGGTTCTGCCTTATTTCCAGAGGCCAAGAAGAATTGGAAAAATCAGGCCTTGCTCAGTTTCTCCTAGTTTATTACCGTTACATGAAACCCTTTCGTCCTCCAATCATACTTCAGTGTAACTGTCCACACAAATAGTTTTTCCTGGGTGGTTTGGTCTTCATTTCCGAAGGCTCTCATGTCACATATGACTTATATTCAATATATTTTTTTCTTTTGGAGATGGAGTCTCCCTCTGTCACCAAGGCTGGAGTGCAGTGGTGCGACCTTGGCTCATTGCAGTCTCCGTCTCCTGGGCTCAAGTGATCTTCCTGCCTCAGCCTCCCAGGTAGCTGGGACTACAGGCACATGCCACATGCCTGGCTAATTTTTGTATTTTTTCTAGAGATGGGTTTTCACCATCTTGCCCAGGCTGATCTTGACCTCCTGAATTCAAGTGATCCACCCATTTTGGCCTTCCAAAGTGCTGGGAATATAGGTGTGAGCCACTGCGCTTGGCCTTTAAATAAATTTGTATGTGTTTCTTTTGTTAAAAAAATTTCTCACACCTGTAATCTCAGCACTTTGGGAGGCTGAGGCGGGTAGATCACTGGAGGCCAGGAGTTTGAGACTACTAGCCTGGCCAACATGGTGGAACCCCATTTCTACTAAAAAAAAAAAAAAAGTAAAAAATAAAAATAATAATAATTAGCTGGGTGTGGTGGTACATGCCTGTAATCCCAGCTACTTGAGAGGCTGAGGAACAAGAATTGCTTCAACCCAGGAGGTGGAGGTTGCAATGAGCCAACATCGTACTACTGCACTCCAGCCTGGGCAACAGTGCGAGATTCTGTGTCAAAAAAAAAAAAAAAAAAAAAAAAAAAAAAAAAGAAAGTAAAAAGCCGAACTCTTTCCCACTCCCAAGGTTAAACTTACCTTTTCTTTTTATATTCTATTCCGTACTCAAAGATGGCAACTAAAACCCCCAGATAAACTGAGAAGCACTTGATTATAGTCAGTTTCAGTCAAATCTCTAGGATACAGAATGGATTGGAAGTTGTATAAAATAAATTTTCTTGCACAAAAATGTGGGGGAAAAAGGAAATAGGTACTTTATTTTTCAAGTTATAAACGAGAATCCCTTTGATGGTATAAAATGCAGCAGTAATAATTTTTCAAGTCTCATTAAAGAATTCAAATGGACCAAAACTCAGTAAAATGTAAACTGTAGGCTCAAGGAGCTGGGAAGATTCTTTCTTAGTCACTTGTTTTCCTTAAAACTTTGGTTTCTCTTAGACATTTTATGGAAATGGAATTTTATTCTCTGAACGTTTTATTTCAGATAGATTTGCAAAGCCCTTCTATACATAGTCACTGTTTTTAGTTTTTAGTAACCCCAAACCTTGAAAATTCATCTCAGCCTAAAAGACTTTCTAGACTTTCCCTGAGTCTACCGTCTTCTTGCGGATATTGCGTTTTAAGGTTCTGAAAGGTTTTATGCGGAGTGTTTTTTTCTTCTTTCCAAAGAAGGAAAAGATCAGAAAGGAACATCTAACCATTGTTGAGCATTTTGGGAAAAGTGAAAACCTACTTCATCTGTTTCATTTGTAAGGAGAAGCATGTGAGATGTGAATATATTTGGAAACATCCAAAATTTAACCATGACAGGAGGCAACAGTGTGATGGCAAATTTCAGGCCAAAGTCTGGTGTTCCTTTGCTTTCTTCCCATTTAATCTCTTCTCATTTCTTTTACTTTTCTACTTTTGTTCTCTCACTATTTCTTTCCTTTCTAATGTTTCCCTTCAATTTTAAGCAATTTTTTTTTTTTTTTTTTTTTGAGATGGAGTCTTGCTCTTGTTACCCAGGCTGGAGTGCGATGGCCCGATCTTGGCTCACCGCAACCTCTGCCTCCTGGGTTCAAGCAATTCTCCTGCCTCAGCCTCCCGAGTAGCTGGGATTATAGGCATATACCACCATGCCCGGCTAATTTTTGTATTTTTAGTAGTGATGGGGTTTCGCCATGTTGGTCAGGCTGGTCTCAAACTCCTGACCTCAGGTGATCTGCCTGCCTCGGCCTCCCAAAGTGCTGGGATTACAGGCGTGAGCCACTGCGCCAGGCCAATTTTGAGCCATTTTCTTTATTCCCTCTACATACGAACTCACAGCAGTAGAGAAATCACTGGTCTCTCAGGAATATATTTATACATATATCTAAGGACTCTGGAAAACAGATTGAAAGACGTTAAGCCTCAGTAGTGAAATTGTGACTTGAATACGAAAGATGTTTCTGTGCAGCAAGAAGTCTCAGGGTTTGCCTGTTTGTAAAACGTGCTCTGTATTCATGGAACAGATATGAAGAGTGCTCACTCTACACCATGGTCAACGTAGAGGGCTAACCTATGTTACCTCCATTCTGAGGATTCCTGTGATGACACAGGAGGGGACAGAAATGAGGATAGAAGCTTGTAGTTGCAATATAGTGTTGTGATTACCTTCATGAAGCATGAACCATGTGTTGTGCTCATATAGTCCTATTACAGGGAAGGGGTCCAAGAGAAGGTTCTTGGATCTCACTCAAGAAAGAATTCAGGGTAAGTTTATAGAGGAAAGTGAAAGCAAGTTTCTTAGGAAAGGAATAAAAGAATGGCTACTCCGTAGACTGAGCAGCCTCAAGGGCTGCTGGTTTCCTATTTTCTTTTCTTTCTTCCTTTTTTTTTTTTTTTTTTTTTGAGATGGAGTCTCGCTCTTTTGCCCAGGCTGGAGTGCAGTGCTGTGATCTCGGCTCACTTTAATCTCTGTTCCCTGGGATCAAGTGATTCTCCTGCCTTAGCCTTCCAAGTAGCTGGGATTATAGGTGCCCACCACCATGCCCAACTAATTTTTGTATTTTTAGTAGAGACAGGGTTTCACCGTGCTGGCCAGGATGGTCTTGAGCTCCTGACCTCAGGTGTTATACCCACTTTGGCCTCCCAAAGTGCTGGGATTACAGGCGTGAGCCACCACCCCCAGGCTGGTTTCCCATTTTTGTGGTTATTTCTTGATGATATGCTAAACAAAGGATGGATTATTCATGTTGCTCCTTTTTAGACCATATAGGGTAACTTCCTGTCATTGCCATGGCATCTGTAAACTGTCATGGCGCTGGTGGGAAGGTAGCAGTGAGGACAACGAGAGTTCACTTTTGTCGCCCTCTTGGTTTTGGTGGGTTTTGACCGGCTTCTTTACTGCAGCCTGTTTCATTGGCAAGGTCTATATGACGTGTACCTTGTGCCAACCTCCTGTCTCAGCTTGTGACTTAGAATGCCTTAGCTGTCTGGGAATGTAGCCCAGTAGGTCTCAGCCTTATTTTACCCAGCTCCTGTTCAAGATGGAGTTGCTCTGGTTCACATGCCTCAGTCAGGCGTAAGAACCGTCATGGAAACCTCCATTTCCTTGGCCTCTGAGATTTTGAGGAGGAGTATATGCTGATGGGGATGAAAGGAGTCAAACTCTGTAAAATATTTAAAGAGGTTTATTCTGAGCCAAATATGAGTGACCAAGGCCGGTGGCATAGGCCCAGAAGGTTCTGTGAACATGTGCCCAAGGTGGTTGTGTTACAGCTGGATGTTATACATGTGAGGGACAGAAGTGAGAGGCCAACATCATTCAATACTGTATTTAAGGCTTTGGTTGGGTCCAGAAAACCAGAACAACTATAAGCAGGGGTTTCCAGGTCATAGGTGCATTCAGAGGTTTTCTGATTGGCAGTTGGTTGAAAGAGTTAAGTTATTATCTAAAGATGTGGAATCCACAGAAAGGAATGCCTGGGTTAAGATTAGGAGTTGTAGAGACCAAGGTTTTTATTATGCAGATGAAGCCTCCAGGTAACAGGCTTCCGAGAGATTACACAGTAAAGGTGCCAGACTCTTAAATCTCTCCTGGAACAGGAAAAGATGTGGAAAGCGAATGGGATTCTCTACAGAATGTAGACTTTCTCCACAAGAGACAGCTTTGCAGGGTCGTTTCAAAATGTGTCAAAGAAATATATTTTGGGGTAAAATACTTTGATTTCTTTCAAGGCCTGCTGTCTGTCATGTGATGCTGTATTACAGACTGGCTGGAATTTGGAGTCTTTTTTTTGTTGTTGTTGAGATGGAGTTTCACTCTTGTTACCCAGGCTGGAGTGCAATGGCACGATCTCAACCTCTGTCTCCTGGGTTCAAGCAATTCTGCTGCCTCAGCCTCCCGAGTAGCAGGGACTACAGGCGTGTGCCACCATGCCCAGCTAATTTTTTTGTATTTTTAGTAAAGACAGGGTTTCACCATGTTGATCAGAATGGTCTCGTTCTCTTGACCTCATGATCCACCTACCTCGGCCTCCCAAAGTGCTGGGATTATAGGCGTGAGCCATTGCGCCTGGCCTGGAATTTGGAGTCTTATTGCTACAAACCGTTGGTTTTCTCAGTCCTAAGATTTCTGTTTTAATGCTAGTGCATGCTGGCCAGTGGTGCCTGAATTCCAAAGGGAGGAGGGTAGAGTGAGCCCTGTCTGACCCTCCCTTCCCATCATGGCTGGCACTAGGTTTTCAGGTTTTCTTTGGAATCCCTTTGGCCAAGAGGAAGGTCCTCCATTCAGTCAGTTGGGGGTGCTTAGAATTCTGTTTTTGGTTTTCACTGACTGGAGTTCATATGACAGTTCTGAAATGAAATCGCCTTAGAAGCTGTTTAAATGGTGCATGGCTAGAATTTAGGCACACTTAGCTTTGGTTCTGCCATTTTGTTTTGGCTTCCTTTGGCATGAAGATGGGCCGCTGTCCTGTTCTCCGTTGTTCCTTGGCTGGTTTCGGTGTTAGCATGGCCTTTATACGCTGGGCTGCAGAGTACGCAGACTTTTCTTTGGGTATTCAAAATACTACCACCAAATACTGTTCACATGCCTTTTTAGACTGGAAAGTTTCCCAAGGCTTCCCCCCCCCCCCCGCCCCGACTTGCCTTTAGCCATGATAATCATGGCTTTTGTACTGTCTGCAAGAATAAAAAGAAATGTTCCCAGTCCTTTTAATGTAAAAGTCATAAACTGTGCCCGGCAACTGTAGAAAATTATAGTGCCCCTTTGTTTTTATTGTTAGTATAACTTTTAATTGTCTTCCTTATCTTTGTGCCTGAGTGTTGTTTGCTGGGCTGAAGTGAATGTTTTGAAAGTCAGTTCAGAGGTGAGCGAATGGTGAGGTCATAATAGCAGATACAGACATGCTGCTGGCGTTTTGTGCATATCAAATGCTACTTTTAACAATAACAAATTTTGAAAAAGAATGAAAAGTTCCCAGTGACGGAAATAAAGGTATTTTGTGTGAGAGGCACCTGTTATTTGTAGATAGTACTGTTCATTTCTTTTGCAGATATGAAATATAGTCTCTTCGCCTCAATTATTACTTTATCCTTCAGTCTGCTAGTGTTACAGGAAAGGGGTCTCAATCCAGACCCCAAGAGACCGTCCTGGGTCTTGTGCAAGAAGGAATTCAGGATGAGTCCACAGAGTAAAGTGAAAGCAAGTTTATTAAGAAAGTAAAGGAATCGTGAATGGCTGCTCCCTAGACAGAGCAGCGCGGAGGGCTGTTGGTTGCACATTTTTATGGTTCTTTCTTGATAGTGTGCTCAGCAAGGGGTGGATAATTCGTGCCTCCCCTTTTTAGACCATCTAGGGTCACTTCTCAGCATTGCCATGGCATCTGTAAACTGTCATGGTGCTGGTGGGAGTGTAGCAGTGAGGACAACCAGGGGTCACTCTCATCACCATCTTGGTTTTCCTGGGTTTTCACCGGCTTTTTTCCTGCAAACTGTTTTATCAGCAAGGTCTTTATGACCTGTATCTCCTGCTGGCCTCCTATCTCATCCTGTAACTTAGAATGCCTTAACTGTCTGGGAATGCAGCCCAATAGGTCCCAGCCTCATTTTACCCAGCCCTTACTCAGGATGGAGTTACTCTGGTTCCAGTGCCTCTGACAGTAGTATTTGAGGAAGCTCAGAGTTTTTAAAAGTATGGATAGTAGCCGTTATAGACATCCTTTCTCTTTTTGCAGTTGGAGACTTTGCAGCAGCCTCTATGCCAGTGATTCCCAAGCCCTTTGGAGTTAGAACTCTCTGTCCTTGTTGGTCTGGTTTCAGTCTACCTTCCCTTCCCTGCTGTCAGATACTATGTGCTGTATCTTAGTTGAATGTTGACTTCCTTTGAGAATTCTTTGGCCTCTTCTGAGATTACATGAAGTAACTTAAATGTATTTCTGTCGGAAATGATTGGACTAAATGTAGGGAAGGGATTTGGAATAGAACTAGGGAATGTCCCAACAGGCAACATCCCCAATGTATCCTAAGACATTTCACCGTTTCTAGGATGGGTTGGTTAAGACACCTCTCCTTTGCTGGGATCAGTTGTTTGGATCTAAGTTTTGTGGACTGTCTCTCTCTCTCTCTTTTTTTTTTACTGAGTATATTTTTCTGCAGAATGGTGTGTATCTCATTTTAGCTTCAGAAGGCACCACTTTAAAGAAGTAATTACATTATAAAGATTAGTTCAAAGTCATTGTCAATACTAGAGAAGTTAGCAAAGGTATTGGAAGGCCAACTGCTTTCTTCTTTATTTCCCATGTGACTTCTTCTGCAGAAACTCACCTAGAGTTCTTAAAGGGAATGACTGGTAACTTTCTGACATTTCATGGTGAGAGGCCTCTGCTGGCCACTGGGCAGCCTTGAGATAGTTTTTTCCTTTTTTAAAATGTTTAATTTTTAGGGCTGGGCATGGTGGCTCATGCCTGTAATCCCAGTACTTTGGGAAGCTAAGATGGAAGGATTGCTTGAGGCCAAGAGTTTGAGAACAGCCTGGGCTACATAGGAAGACCCTGTCTCTATGAAAAATTTAAAAATTAGCCGAGCGTAGTTGGGTACACCGGGGTCCCAGCTTCTCAAAAGGCTGAGGTGGGAGGTTTGCTTGAGCCCAAGAGGTTGGGGCTGGAGTAAGCCATGATTGTACCGCTGCATTCCAGCCTTGGTGACAGAGCGAGATCCTTTTTCAAACAAAAATTAACTTCTAAGTAAAAAATTTTTATAGCTTGCTGTAGTCTTGAACTATTGGGCTCAAGCGATTCTCCTGCCTCAGCCTCCTGAGTAATGGGGACTACAGCTGTGTACCACCATGCTTGGCTAATTTATTTTTTTTAACCTCTTTTTATTAGTAGTATTTTATGAGATGGAGTTTTGCTTTTGTCACCCAGGGTGGAGTGCAATGGCACGATCTCGGCTCACTACAACCTCTGCCTCCCGGATTCAAGTGATTCTCTCGCCTCAGCTTTTCAAGTAGCTGGGATTACAGGCATGTGCCACCACATCTGGCTAATCACCATGTTGGTTAGGCTGGTCTCGAACTCCTGACCTCAAGTGATCCTCCCACCCCGGCCTCCCAAAGTGTTGGGATTACAGGCATGAGCTACCATGCCTGGCTTTTTTTTTTAACTTATTTTTTCATAGAGACTGGGTGTCTCTGTGTTGCCGAGGCTGATCTTGAACTCCTAGCCTCAAGGGATCCTCCTGCCTCAGCCTCCCAAAGTGCTGGGATTACAGACATGGGCTACCACGCCCCACCCACAATGTTCTCTGGAGGAGAAACTGAAGAGCGTCTGGATTTCTTGCCTAGGTTTGTTTGGAGAAGAGAGTCAAGCAATACTTGAACGATTTGAATTTTTGTTGAGAAAAACAAAGTGAAAAAAATTTTTTTGACATTAGCTATGTTGTTGTGGCCTGTGGGGCAGATTTTATTTTTCTCTTTTACTTTTTGTTTTTATCCTTTTGTACTATTTGTAAAGACAGGAATGAGAAGAAATTATCCCCAGACTGTTCTGCCCAGTGAAAAGCAAGCAACGTGGCTATCCGGAAGTGGGGTGTGGTCACAAGAGCAGGTCTGGCTGAGTCGTCCAAAACGCTGACTGTCGCGGTGGGCTCTGTGGTTTTGGCGGGTTTCTTCACTTCACTGTGCCCTGGTTACTTCATCAATGCCATGGAGATAATAATCTCATCGGATGCTGTGATTTACTGAGATCATTCTTGTCAACACTTAGAATAGGCCCTGGTACACAGCAAGCGGTTCATGATTGCTACCATATGATCATATCCAGATTCTGTTATGTCGTATCACTGTGTTATGAAAGATTCAGGTTCCTTGGTACACTGATGTCACCTTTGAAACTCAGAACAGACGTTACCTGGGCCAATGTTAAATGAGTATTTGGCCATTAAGATCAGAGAAGGTCAAGGCGGGCGGATCACGAGGTCAAGAGAGCGAGACCATCCTGGCCAACATGGTGAAACGCCGTCTCTATGAAAAATACAAAAATTAGCTGGATGTGGTGGCGGATGCCTGTAATCCCAGCTACTTGGGAGGCTGAGGTGGAAGAGTTGCTTGAACCCCGGAGGCGGAGGTTGCAATGAGCTGAGATTGCCCTTTGCACTCCTGCCGGGGTGACAGTGAGACTCTGTCTCAAAAAACAAACAAAAAGACACATGTATGTAAAAAAAATTAGAGACATCTTGACGTTACACCCATACTAACACTAGTGTGAATCTCCATTCCTTCACCCAAGGAGGGAGAAAAGGAAGGAAGGAAGCAAGCAAGCAAGCAAGGAAGGAAGGAAGGAGGGAGAGAAAGAAGGAAGGAGGGAGGGAAAGAAGGAAGGAAGCAAGCAAGGAAGGAAGGAAAGAGGGAGAGAAAGAAGGAAGGAGGGAGGGAGAAAGGGAAAGAAGGAAGGAAGGCGGGAGGAGGAAGTTTCCCTATGTAATCAAAATAGCATTATCACAACTAATACAATTCATACTAATTTCTTACTGTCCTCTAATATCCAGTTTATATTTCAGTTTCCCCAGTTATAGTTGGGTGTATACTGAGTTTACAGTTCCATAGTCATGTCCTCTGGAGAGTGAGGAGGTGGAACTAACTCGGGTTTATATAAGCATGAAAGTGTCATGTTTGATACCATTAGGAAGTGCCGTTGTGATTTTGTTAATTTCATGTTCTTAAAGAAGGGTTGAAGCTTTAGGGACATGAACATGGCTCTCTTGCAAGATGATATGGAAATGGGGAAATGATTTGGTTAATAGAATAGATAGGGATGGGTTAGTGATGTCTCCAGCTGGGGTTGGCTTGTAGATTGGGCAGATCACGCATTGCCAGTGGTTGGCTGATTCGTGTACTGGCCAGAGAGGAGGAGGCCGTGCCCTGGTCTGAGGCCCAGCAGGTTTTGGGTCTTGTATTTTCCAGTCTCCATAAATGTTCCTAATGCCATTTCAAGTTACAGCGGAGACTTGGACAACCCTTTGGCTCTGGGTTTGTTTTGTTATTTGAGACTCTGGTATTTTCTTCAAGGAGACTAAATGCTGGGTCTATTGGGTTACCTGTCTAAGGAAACTCCCATTGTTCCAGGATAAAAGAAGAATGAAAAAGTCATGCTTTGACTGCTTGGTGACTATCAGGTGCTGCTGGCCCTAGAGGTCATGAGTCGACGGGCATGTCCTGTGCCTTGTGCAGGCTCCTACTGTGAGAACCACCTTTGGAGAATTCCCATCCAAACCTGCCCGACCTGTAAGAGGCGTGGTGCTAGGTGTGTCGGGCATGGAGGGGGAGCAAGGAGAACCGTCCTTTCCCCCATGCGCTCTGAACCAATTGAGAAGTAGGGCTGAGGGGCCAGGGAGATGGAGATCAAAACGTTACATTCATTCCTGACGAAAGTTCTGTTGGAGGACTGGGCCATGTTTTAATAAAGGGCTTCCCCTCTCTCAGCCTCAGAAGCAGTCAACCTAGCCCCTGCAGGCTCTTCCTCTTGCCCAGAGGACAGAAGTAGTCTGTGGGCGTCCAGCAGGTTCCCAAGAGAAAGGAGGAGAAGCAGCTGGGCTGGTACCCCTCCCTTCCCTCCTGGCCAGCTAGGTAAGTTCTGTTCTGCCCTGGGAGGAGGAAGAGGTAGGAGGCTCTGGGAGATTTTGCTGTGGACATGGGGAATGTGGAATACCTGTTCCCTCTTCACTCTTGCTGTCTTCTTGGAACCTGGAATCCCCAGGGACCCAGCGCCCTGGCCCTGCCTGTGGATTTCCACCCCTGGGGCAGCCTTTTTCCTCTGCCTCAGCTTCATAGACTAATTTAGAGAAATGAGATCAATGCTGATAATAGTGATACTTAATAAATATTAATTGTCTTTCGTATCCGTGATATGCATTTCTTTCTTTCTTTTTTTTCTTTTGGAGATGGAGTCTAGCTCTGTCGCCAGGCTGGAGTACACCTACGTAATCTCGGCTCACTGCAAACTACTGCTCCCGGGTTCAAGCGATTCTCCTGCCTCAGCCTCCCGAGTAGCTGGGATTACAGGCACGCGCCACCACGCACAGCTCATTTTTGTATTTTCAGTAGAGGTGAATCCTGACCTTGTGATCCGCCTGCCTTGGCCTCCCAAAGTGCTGGGATTACAGGCATGAGCCGCCATGCCCAGCCAAATTTTCTTCATTTTTAATGCTGAATAATATTCCATTGTGTGGCTAGACCATATTTTGCTTACCCATTCATCTGTCCATGGACTCTTGGAGTAACCTGTTGGTGGTTGTGAGTCAGGGTGCTGTGAACATTGGTGTATGAATATGTGTGCGTTACATTTTTAAAAGGAAACTCTTTGTTGAAATATAATACATAAAACATACTTCTGACTTACATGGACTTAGCTGAATTGCTGGTTATCTAAAACCCCTCAAGTTTGAAATGTAACAGCTACGATACATTTTATCATGGAGCCTTGCCTGTTTTGTTCTGAGTTGTTAACTTTTGTGGTCAATCTTGTGAGATCCAGCTCACTGCATCAGCCTGTCAAGATCTTTTAGAATTCTGAGTTGGGTTTAATTTTGGGTTGTACACAAAATTAATTATGATATGATGATCATGTGCCCTCTCTCTCTCTACAAGTCATAAGATGCTGAAGAGGAAGGGGCCTGCAGCAGAGCTCTGTGGGGGCTGTCGGAACCCTCCCCCTGGTTGGGTCTTGCTGTGCAGTTGCTCATGGGTCCAGTTTTTCTGGCTTCTAGCCCCTTTGTTCATTTCATTTACAAGGAATTAATAAGGAAATTTCTCACCATGTTATGTGGATTGCAGGTTGCCATTTTTTTGTTTTGAATTTAATTTTTTTTAGAGACAAGGTCTTGCTTTATCATCTGGGTGAAGATTTAATGTCTTTTTAGAGACAAGGTCTTGCTTTGTCTCCAGGGTGAAGAGTGCCATGGCATAGTCATGGCTCAATGCAGCCTTGAATTCCTGGGCTCAAGGGAGTCTCCTGCCTCAGCCTCCCGAGTAGCTAGGACTATAGGCGTGCGCAACCATGCCTGGCTAATTGTTAAATTATTTGTAGAGATGGAGTCTCGCTGTGTTGCCTAGGCTGGTCTTGAACTCCTGGACTCAAGTGATCCTCCCGCCTCAGCCTCCAAAAGGGCTGGGATGACAGGAGGGAGCCACTGTGCCTACCCTGGGTTGCCATTTATCTAATAATCTGCAAACCTGTTGAGAATGGAACTAAGCCAGATTGACTGTACGTGCTCAGGTTTTTTAGTAGGTAAAATTTTAGGTGAATGACAGTTAGCTGTTCTCCTACATTCTCATTGCCAGGTTATAACGCAAGCACGTTTCAGACCAAATTCACATAAGACCTCTTATTCAGGAAGTGTGCGAGCAGGCCGGCTGGCCGAGTGCAGTCTGTGTGGCGGTTGTGTCATCAGGAGTTCCTGCTCTGTGCCTTCCTACGTGCTCTGATTGCCACGTTGTATGAAAGCTTCCCTCGAGACAGATTTTCCGGTATTCCAAAACCAGGATTCTCTTATCCTATGAGAAGTGCCAGGCAGCCAGAAATTTCCCAAACCAACAGCTGGACCTTTTTTAGGAATCTGGCCTCAGGATAGAGGATCTCGCTCTGTCACTGAGGCTGGAGTGTAATGGCATGACCAGGGCTCACTGCAGCCTTGACCTCCCGGGCTCAGGCGAGCCTTCTACCTCAGCCTCCCGAGTAGCTGGGACTGCAGGTGTGTGCCACCACACTCGGCTACTTTTTGTGTTTTTTGGTAGAGACAGGGTTTTGCCATGTTGCCCAGGCTGGTGTCGAACTACTGGGGTTAAGCAGTTTGCCCACCTTGGCCTCCCAAAGTGTCGGGATTACAGACATGAGCCACTGTGTCTAGCCTGGTAATTACTGTTCTGACTGTTGTCACCTTAGATTAGTTTTGCCTGCTTTTTTGTTTTTGAGATGGAGTCTCTGTCTCCAGGCTGGAGTGTGGTGGTATGATCTTGGCTCACTGCAACCTCTGTCTCCTGGGTTCAGGCAGTTCTCCTGCCTCAGCCTCCCGGGTAGCTGGGACTACAGGCATGTGCCACCACACCTAGCTAATTTTTGTATTTTTAGTAGAGACAGCATTTCACTGTGTTGGCCAGGCTGGTCTCCATCTCCTGACCTCGTGATCTGCCTGCCTGGGCCTCCCAAAGTGCTGGAATTATAGGCATGAGCTAATGCACCTGGCCTTTGCCTGCTTTTTAATTCCATATAAAAATGGAATTGCACTTAACATTTTATGAGATTGATTCCTGTTGTTGCATGTACAAGTTGTTCATTTTTCCCCCATTGCTCTGTAATATTCCATCATGTAAAGTTTAGGTCCCTTTTTATAGTTGATGATGGACATTTGGTTGTTTCCAGTTTGGGACAATACAAAGAAAACAGCTGAAAACATTCTTGTCTATGTCTTTGGTAGATGGAGTATGAGTTACTGATTAGGGTAACTGACCATCCTTAGAATTGACATTTACAGTAACTGCCTCATGGAGAATATCACGCTGCCCGTGCCAAATGATTTTAAAGTAAATTGAAGGTGTTATACAAAACCATATTGAACAAAGGAGTGAATTTAGTCTCATATGACTTGTATTTAACCAGTCCGTGCCAGTATGAAAGCAGATCATTGCTTTGGTGCACCCCGCCTATAATAAATGTTCTAAGTCAGAAGGTCAATTTCCTGAAATCTGAGACTCTCATGTGAAACCATATTGTTTCCTCATGCCTTCTCCAGAAGCTAGGGTGGGAAAGAACCCTTTATCACTTCTGCAGATAGACATCATTTTCTAATTATAGAGTCTCACTGTGAAAAAGTCATGAATTACTAAAAACTCTGGGAATATAAACTAGGTTTGGGGATCCCCTGAATTGGAATGAATAAAGTTTTAAAAGATTCATTTATGTTTTCTTTCCATGTCATTCTGTGTATTGTGATGAGGAAAATATTTGCTGCAGATTTAGAATTCCTGAATGCTCTTATAAAAGTTTAATTCCACCCATAGTAACTAGGCTTTCAAGTCGTTTTGAGAGAGGCTGTTTTCTTCCAGTAGGTTGATAGAGGGAAAACCTATTAGCTTAAGAGAATTGTTGGATACAAGTTTAATAGGGAAGGTGAACTCAGACCACCACTGGGGGATGCCGAATTGATTTAAATTTTAAAAGAACCTGTGTTTTATGAAAATAAAGAAATAGGTTAACAATCCCCGCGATAAGAATGGAAAAAATTCTTGGGACCTGTACCACACACATACATTTAAAGTATCACCCGGCCTGGGCACCATGGTGAGGCCTGTCTCTACAAAAATCAAAATCTTAGCCAGGCATGGCGGTGTGTGCCTGTGGTCCCAGGTTGAATTGGGAGGATCGCTTGAGCCCAAGAGGTCAAGGCTGCAGTGAGCTATGATTGCGCCGCAGCACTCCAGCCTGGGTGACAGTGAGACCCTGTCTCAGAGAAAAAAAATTAAAATATCACTGCCTCTTTGTAGCACTTAACAGTATTTTTGAACAAGCCAACAGGAGGGGAATCTGGTGCTGTGTAGTAATGTTACGGATGCATTTACCCTCTGACCCAGCAGTCCTGTTTCTGGGAATCTTGACTGCAGATACGATACACCCTCACATGTGATGAAATGACATTTGCTCACAATTATCATTGAAGCTTTTTAACACCAGAGTGTTGGAAGCTGCCAAGTGGCCATCAGTCAATAAGGGACTGGTTAAAGGGACAATAGTATGTATCTGCAGTGGAACACTATGCAGCTGTTAAAGAGAATGATACAAATCTGTGTTCTGGCCATGCCTGTAATCCCAACACTGTGGGAAGCCAAGGCAGGCAGATCACTTGACGTCAGGAGTTCGAGACCAGCCTGACCAACATGGTGAAATCCCGTCTATGCTAATAACGCAAAAATTAGCTGGGAATGGTGGTGTACGCCTGTAATCCCAGCTACTCGGGAGGCTAGGGCAGGAGAATCTTCTGAACCCAGAGGGTGGAGGTTACAGTGAGCTGCACTCCAGCCTGGTGACAGAGCAAGATTCTGTCTCAAAAAAAAAAAAAAAAAAAAAATCTGTGTTTTGGTTTGGGAAGATTGCCAGGTACATTGCCAAGTACAAAACCCACGGTGGAGAACAGTGCATGGAACATGCTGCCCTTTGTATAAGAAAGATGGGCATATGAAAATATGTATGTGAATTTATTATATTTGCACTATAACACTAGAAGGATGAACAAGTTATAATAAAATACTCTTCTGTCTGAGGCCCAGGGAAAGGGAGTGATTGGGAATAGGTGTAGGAATGCCTCCTTTGCATGGGTTTTTTGATGCATTGTGTTGACCTTTGAATCATGCAGAAAAGCAAGTCAGCAACCAGCAAAAGCGAATCGGCCAGGAAATGCCTTTGACTTTGAACGAGACCCAGAGCAGGTGGTGGAGAGTGAAGGTGGTTGACTGCATTTCTTTGCTCAGAAGCAAAGTCAGTTCATTCATGCATTCATTCATTCATTCATCAGCAAATGCGTACTGAGACTGTCCCATGCACCATCTGCTATCTCAGTTGCTGAGGTTAGAGCTGTCAATGGAAGTATTAAGTTCCAAGCTTTCCTGGAGCTGGCTTCTGGAGGGGGCAAACACATCACATAACATAACATACAAGTGCTTAGTGAGGAAGAGAAGGCTCATGTGGCAGGACCTAAAGAGGAAGGTGGAAGGAGTCCAAGCTGAGGCCAGAGGGGATGTTCATTGCTGATACATATTCCTGTGTGTTCATGATGCATTTGCAAACGGTATTTTTAAATTTCATTTTTAAAGACAGGGTCTTCCTCTGTCACCCAGGCTGGAGTGCAGTAGCACGATAATAGATCACTGCAGCCTCTACCTCCTGGCCTCAAGCGATCCTCCCACCTCAGCCTCCTAAGTAGCTGGAACTAAAGGCATGTGCTGCCATGCCCAGCGAACTTCATTGTTATTATTAATATTTGTAGAAATGGAGTTTCACTGTGTTGCCCAGGCTGGTCCCTTGAACTCCTGGCCTCAAGTGATCCTCCTGCCTTGGCCTCCTAAAGTGTCGAGGTTGTAGGTATGAACCACTGCACCAGCCCTGTGAACAATATTTGCACATAAGATAATAAAGTGGTGTAAAATCTTACATTTAATCTTTGGTACAGCAGTGAGGATTACATTTTATTATCATATCATTATTGCTTCAGATAAGTTTATTTTCTTTTTCTTTTTTTTTTTTTTTGAGACTGATTTTCACTCTGTGTCTCAGGCTGGAATGCAGTGGTGTGAGCTTGGCTCACTGCAACCTCTGACTCCTGGGTTCAAGTGATTCTCCTGCCTCAGCCTCCTAAGTAGCTGGGAGTACAGGCATGCACCACCACGCCTGGATAATTTTTGTGTTTTTAATAGAGACAGGGTTTCACCATGTTGGTCAGGCTGGTCTCGAACTCCTGACCTCAGGTGATCCACCTGCCTCGGCCTCCCAAAATGCTAGGATTACAGGCATGAGCCACAGAGCCTGGCCAGGATTACGTTTTATCATAATATAATTATCACTTCTGATCAGTTTCAAATAAAAAAAAACCACATTATGGCAGGTGACTTTACCCCAGTCCACTGCTATGTTGGTGCAAAACTAGGATTTAGTTGAATAAATAAAATGTGCTTTTGACCATCATAGTTTGCTTTCACAGCAGTCAAGTTATTCTGGGGCTAATGTTATCTATATGATTTGTGACTATAACCATAGATTATTAGGTGATGAGACATTACTGTGACAGGTCTATTTTTTTTCTATTCAGGGAGTAGTTTAAAAAAAATCCTCATTACTGTGATATATTAGCTACAGAGAATTGAAAAAACCCCACGCATACACTCAGATAAATCACATAGCTCTCACATTCCATGTGTCTTCATGACAGTCATTGTCTGAGAATCTCAGGGCGATAGCTCCACAGTAGATAATGTGGATATTTGAAACATATTTCTCTTGTGTTTATTTATTTATATTTTCTCTTCCTGCTCTTTTTATTGGCAGAATTCTCTGTCATGGTTTCTGAATTCGATGGAAGATAAATGTGGTTGTTTAAAAAAGTTTTTGCGATGAAATGATTCGTTTGCAAGAGAGATTTTTCTCTGTCTCTTTGGGTTCAATTAAATGTGGATGAAACCTGAGAAATAATAAGTAACATAGATCAAAGCCGTGGGGAAAGGCAGTGTTACTGCCTCCAGCATCTCTAGGTCTGCAGCAGCAAGAGTTAAGTTTTGCTCAGAGAACGAAGGAAAAATAACACAGACTGGGCAGCCAGATTTGCGAGTCTGGGCTTTTCCTGACAACCAGTGCAGACTACAGCTCCATCTGACATGGAACCAGCGTATTCACAAGCATTACCAGATCTGTGATCTAGTTTCAAAAACACCAGAAATCAGAGTTGTTTTCAGGGCGAAAAAAATGCAGCGTCATACAGATCTTTATTTCCTAATCATGATAAACTCCACTCTACGGTGTATTAAGGAAATGCTCCAGGCGTCGTAGACATCCCTGTCAGTCTAGGAAATGTACAAAAAAAATGGGGATAAGGAAGCCTGTTGTTGCATTTTCTATTTCTCTACTCTTTTTTATTTTTATTTTTTAAAGAGATGGGGTCTTACTTTCTTGCCCAGTCTGGAGTGCACTGGTGTGATTGTTTCTCCCTGCTGCCTTGAACTCCTGGGCTCAAGCGATCCTCCTGCCTCAACCTCCTGAGTAGCTGGGACTACAGGTGTGCACTGCCATGCCCAGTTTATTTTTAATTTTTGTAGAGATGGAGTCTTACTATGTTGCCCAGGCTCGTCTTAAACTCCTGGCTTTAAGTAATCCTCCTACTTAGACTCCCAAAGTGCTGGGATTACAGGCATGAGCCACCACTTCTGGCCTCCCAATTCTTTATTTTTTTGAGATGGAGTCTTGCGCTGTTGCCCGGGCTGGTCTGTGTGCAGTGGTGCGATCTCGGTTCACCGCAACCTCCACCTCCTGGGTTCAAGTGATTCTCTTGCCTCAGCCTCCTGAGTAGCTGGGATTACAGGTGCCTGCTACCACACCTGGCTAATTTTTTGTATTTTTATTAGAGATGGGGTTTCAAAGGTTGGGCTCTATTTGAGGACCAGCTGATTTAGAACTTTGTCAGATCTGTCCTTTTAGAATCTCAGGGTGGACTTGGAAGGATGTGATCTTTGTTTCCTGGTAGATAAGGAAAAAGGTAGGTAGCGACTGCACAAGGACCTCCACTCTGCCTTCTCGATTCACCTTACAGGAAGTTTGGGCAGTATCTCTGGGGCTGGTAATGGGAGTTGCTGCAGCCAGCCGGTGAGGACGGGACCATTCACATCCACCATTGCTGGTGAGACCCTACCAGAGCAGGTTTGATTTGCTGTAAGCGGGTGTGCTCAAGGATGTAGAAAGGCTCCTGGCCACCTGGAAGATACATGGTCCATGCTCTGTGTGTTGCGTCATCTTTCTGAATTTACTTTCCAGATGGGAAATAAGAATGGGGTAGTAAAAGTAAGAAAGGATGAAGGGAAATTGGGTGAGAGTCGTCTCATTCTTAAACGCTTTTTACTATTTAGGGTAGTTTAAAGAAGAGATGCTTTCAAAGTAAGAATATCCAAAAGTGGTGCAATGGTGGTGGAAGTATTTCACAGTTATTTTAGGCGTTCTTCTTCTATGGCGGTAGCCAAGGTGTCTCTTAGAGTAGATGCCTTGAGTGGAGACTGGATTGTTTTACCACTTCTCTTTGGAGGAGGAATTTTGTTGCTCATCACAGAAACCAAACACTGCTTTTCCTGGGAACTCTTCCCTGTTCCCTGAAACAATGAACACTCTTTTCTCAGATCCATTTCACCAGAATATTCCCACCCAGCGCTTCTTACATCTTATACCAATACCCTTATCTCCCTTGGGACTCAACGAAAGAGAATGAGTTTATGTTCCCAAGAGTTTTGGCTTTCTGTCAAAGTCCAGATTCTCTTAATTTCATGAGGAATTCATTTATTTTTCATTACTAAATGGATAATTTGATTTTCTGGCCTATTAAGAATTTTTTTTTAAAATAAATGGTTATGGCCAGGCGTGGTGGCTTGTGCCTATAATCCCAGCACTTTGGGAAGCTAAGGTGGGCAGATCACCTGAGGTTGGGAGTTTGAGACCAGACTGACCAACATGGAGAAACCCCATCTCTATTAAAAATACAAAAATTAGCCAGGTGTGGTGATGCATGCCTATAATTCCAGCTACTTAGGAGGCTGTGGCAGGAGAATCACTCGATCCCGAGAGGTGGAGGTTGCAGTGAGCCGAGATTGTGCCGTTGCACTCCGGCCTGGGCAACAAGAGCAAAACTCCATCTCAAAAAAAAAAAAAATTGGTTATAAGCATTGGACTATATTTGTGAAAGTCTCAAGACCATCTAACAGAATTGGTGTGAAATATGACAGTAACAAGAACAACTACAATAAAAAGAGCTGACATTTATATGTTGCTTTTTGTGTAGTATGCATTATTAAACATGGGAACGGTGAAAGTTCAGATGTGATATGCCTAGTGGGCTGATATGAGTTGTGGCGATCTTCATTCCCTTTTTTGTTTAGAGATGGGGTCTTGCTGTGTTGCCCAGGCTGGAGTGCAGCAGCATGTCATAGCTCACTGCAGCCTCGACATCCTGGGCTCAAGCAGTCTTTCAGCTTCTGCCCTGAGTAGCTGGGACTACAGGCATGTACCACCACGCCCAGCTTGAGCTCTTATTTCTAACCTGTGAAGGTAATGGAGTCCTCTGGAGTGAAGCAGTGCTGGTGACAGTCGCTCACACGGCAGAGCTTAGTGGCATAGACAGAGAGCACTCTAACTGGGCTGGAAGAAGAAATGAACATATGCCAGAGAATAAACATCTTTTGTCAAAATTCTGTTGGGCAACCAGCAGCTGGCATTTATGTCTGGAGTCCAAGACCAGTGACAGCAAACTTATTTCCTGTTTGGCTTAGAGAATGAAAATAAGCTCTAAGAGACTTTAACTGCCCCCTGAAATGGAATCTTGCTCTTTAATGGCATGATCTCGGCTCACTGCAACCTCTGCCTCCCAGATTCAAGCAATTCTCCTCATCGGCATCCAGAGTAGCTGGGATTATAGGCGCACACACCACCACACCTAGCTAATTTTTGAATTTTTAGTTGAGACGGGGTTTCACCGTGTTGGCCAGGCTGGTTTCGAACTCCTGACCTCAAGTGATTCATCCACCTAAGCCTCCCAAAGTGTTGGGATTACAGGTGTGAGCCACAACACGTGGCCAGCTCTAAGAGTTTAAAAAAAATTATAAATAAATATATTATAGGTTGGTGCTTATCAGTATTTTAGTTGTTAGTAAATTTGATGGTTTGTTTATAATGGAACAACTTACCTTTTTAAGTAAACACGAATTCGTAATCTGCCAGCACATCTGTGTCTGTATCAGCTAGTTTTCTCACCTCTGAGATTACTGCTGTTTTGTTTTCACTACCAAGTTCTTGGTGCTGTTTTCTCACCTAGCGAAGGTGAGTCGAAGGCGCTGATATGCATCACCCCCTGATGTGGCTAGGCTTTGTGTCCCCACCCAAATCTCATCTTGAATTATCATCCCTGTAAATCCCTGTAATTCCCGTTTGTCAAGGGAGAGACCAGGTATAGGCGATTGAATCATGGGTGGTGGGTTTCCCCATGCTGTTCCTGTGGTTCTCAGAAGATCTGATGGTTTTATAAATATGTGGTAGTGCCTCCTGCGTTCCTTCCCCTGCCTGCCACCTTGTGAAGAAGGGATTTGCTTCCCCTTCTGCCATGATTGTAAGTTTCCCGAGGTCTCCCCAGCCATGCTGAACTGTGAGTCAGTTAAACCTCTTTCCTTTATAAAATCACCCAGCCTGAGGCAGTTCTTTATAGCAGTATGAAAGTAGACTACTACAGCCCCGCTTAGCTGGGGTCTGAAAACTTGGTTAAAATATATATCAAAACAGTAAATAAAAGTCACTGGTTGTTTGTCCCCTCTTTTTCCCGTGACTGTTGAATGACCAGGTAAGAAATGAAGCGGGACACTCTGTGCAGACACCTAGCAGAGGGCTTGGCAGGTGGGTGTTCCATCAGTTGGTATTTCCTCTCTCCTTCAGCAGCACTTTTCAGATTTCCACAAAGCGCTCCCAAGTGTAGAGAGCAGTCAGTAAATGAACCTGGACACCTGCAGAACTATTGCAGACTCACATTGAGCAAGGCTGATGCTCTCAGAAAGTGTACCGTTTGATCTTGTGACTTTACCTAAGCCCCCCCGCCACGTGTACTGTAATTTGAGAAGTTTAGTGTTAGTGGCTGATGTCAGACAAGGCAGAAAAGAGTGGTCAAGTTCATCCCAAATGTATTTTGTTTATTTCATATTCTTTATATTTGAGCACTTACAAACCATTCACAAGTTAATTCTCTGAAGCAGAGCATGACATTCAACAGCACACACTTTCCTCACATGTTCTGGATATTGGGCAAGGAATAATCAATCCTAAATTCCCTTATGCCTTTCCAGTGGTCGTATTGAAATCTGATGAGAATGGTGGGTGAGAGCTTGGGTTTGTCCATCATCCATAAAGCACGCAGAGTTTGTGCCTTTCGGTTATGTTGCAGAGGTTTAATGGTAGATTTCTAATTGAAGGATAAGATAGTGGGGCAGCATTTTATTTTTTTACCGACTTAGATAATTGAAAATAAAAATCCTGTTCATCTGGGTGTTTCTGTCTCAGCCATTAATTATAGATAATAGCCAATTACCCCTGAATTCAATGAGTTTGGCATATAATTAAAATTATCTGATAATTCAAAAATTCCACTTTGGTTGTTAATTCTTATTATTGATCCAATCTTTTTTTTATTTTAGTTTAGTTTATTTTTTGAGATGGAGTCTCACTCTCTAGCCCAGGCTAGAGTGCACTGGTGCAATCTCGGCTCACTGCAACCTCTGCCTCTGAGGTTCCAGTGATTTTCCTGCCTCAGCCTCCTGAGTAGCTGGGATTACAGGTGCCCACCACCATGCCCAGCTAATTTGTGTATTTTTAGTAGAGACGGAGTTTCACCATGTTGGCCAGCTTGATCTTGAACTCGTGACCGCAAGTGATCTACCTACCTTGGCCTCCCAAAGTGCTGGGATTACAGGCATGAGCCACTGCACCGAGCTGAGTCAGTCTTATTTTTAAAAAGCATCAAAGAGGTAATGTTTTGAGCACCCACCTTGTGTTTTATCCAGATTGTTGCATTTAATCATCCCTTTGGTCCTGCCATGTGGTATCACTCCACATTACATATGAAGAGACAGAGGTTCTGGGACGCTGAATGCAAAGTCATCTATTGAGCGTGAGCTAAGGCGCTACTTCACCCAACTCAAGACGTACACTCTCTCTTTTTCTTTAAATTGCTGCCTGCTCACTGGTAAAAGCAGGTAGGAAGAGGCCAGAAAAAAACTGAAATGATCTTAAATTATCAATTTCTGAGTAACCAGGAATTGACAAATATTTGAGAGAGTTAGCTTCAGTTTCTTTATTTAAAAAATGAGGTCTTGGCTGGGTGCAGTGGCTGACGCTTATAATCCCAGTGACTTGGGAGATTGAGGCAGGAAGATCACTTGAGGCCAGGAGTTTGAGACCAGCCTGGGCAACATAGTGAGACATCTCTAAAAAAAAATTTTTAAATTTAGCTGGAAGCGGTGGCACATGCCTATACTCCTAGCTACTTGGGACGCTAAGGCAGGAGAATTGCTTGAGACCAGGAGTTGGAGGCAGCAGTGAACTATGATCATGCCACTGCAATCTAGCCTGAGCAACAGAGCGAGACCCTGTCTCTGATTAGTTTTTTTTTTAAAGGTCAATAGATTTTCCTATGGGGAGGTGTTATTTGTAAGTAACGGATGAGATAATGCATTAAAATACTTTGATTAGTGCAATCAGCAATAAATATGCCAAGGAAGGTGGTCCCCCCTCGAGCCTCTGACCTTGGGAAGGATCTGTGCCTGGGAAATATGTCTTGGGAGCGTATTTTATGGGAAGCTTGTGGCGGTAGCCTACACAAGACTTTTTACACGAGTTGAGAGCAACATCTGGTCCAGACAGATGACAGCTGCAAAATGAAGCAGGATGTTTTGGGGATTGTCGTGGCTAGGGCACATTTGCTTGTTTAAAATCTCTGGAACTTTCTGGCCAAAAGGCATTTAGGGTTTTGACAACTCATTTTGAAGCAAACCAACCACCTCATGAGGTTGCCCTCCAACTCAGGTTGAAATTTCGCCTCTCTCTCAGCCCCCTGAGAAACTTGTCATCCATACGTGTCCCGCAGAAGGAATGGGCGGATGTCGTCACGTGGAATGTGTAGTAAATATTGTGACTCGGTGACCAGGTGTCCACTCTCATGTTTCCTCTTTTTTTTTTGACGTGGAGTCTCAGTCTGTTGCCCAGGCTGGAGTGTAGTGGTGCCATCTTGGCTCACTGCAACCTTCGCCTCCTGGGTTCAAGTGATTCTCCTGCCTCAGCTCCTGAGTAGCCGGGATTACAGGCAGCCGCCACGGCCTCTGGCTAATTCTTGTATTTTTAGTAGAGATGGGGTTTTGCCATGTTGGCCAGGCCGGTCTTGAACTCCTGGCCTCAAGTGATCCACCTGACTCAGCCTCTCAAAGTGCTGGGATTACAAGCATAAGCCACTTCGCCCGGCCACTCTCATGTTTCCTTGAGAGCTGGGACCCGGGTAACTGATGAATTGTGATTTGAGCCATGTCCCAACCTAAATAGAGCAGTTACCTAATGCATTTTCAAATGCATTGAGTATCAAAATCTTTTCACCTCTGATTAAAAAAAAATGAAATGGTCAGTTACTCCAGGTCTACCTAGAATAGGTGACTTTTTTCTCATCAACACCCCTTTTGTGAGAGCGTTAGCAGAGATACACTTCATAATGCCTGGTGTAGTGCATTGTAGGGATGCCGTATGTGTTTGTTGAATAAATGGATTGCAGAAGCACCTGCAAAACCCACGCTCGCTTTGTATAACCATTTGTAGGCAGGATGATCTCTTGATTGGTCTTTGTTCACATGAGGTGTATAACATATGTTCTTTAGGTTTTTTAAATGGAATTTTTCATTGGCATAATTGTAGATTTACATGAAGTTGTCAGGAATAATAGAGAGAGCCTGTTTACCCTTTATCCAGTTTTCCCCAATGGTAACATCTTGTAAGTTTCCAGTACAATATCACAACCAGGATATTGAAATTGATGCAGTTCGTGTCATTCATATGTGCTGTCAATTTTATGCAAATATGCTTTTTAATTTTTATGTTTTGAGGCAGAATCTCACTCTCTGTCACCTGGGCTAGAGGGCAATGGTGCCATCATGGCGCACTGCAGCCTTGACCTCCTGGGCTCAAGTGATCCTCCTGCCTCAGCTTCCCAAAGTGCTGGCACTACAGGCATGAGCCACTGAGCCTGGCCTCAAATATGGTTTTTAAAAGCAATTTTAAAGTGGTGGTGTAAGTGGAGAAAATAAAAGCCATGTTGTGGGCCTCCGGGGCAGTGGTGGAACCAGAACTTTCTGGGCATTCGTTGGGATGCTGCTGGTTCCCAGCGGCAGAGAAGAGGTGCGTTTGGAATGATTGGGGACATCCCTAGTAGAGGGGGAGACGTTGTCCTGGAGTGGCGTGGTGTAGACAGTAGTAAAAAGACTCTTTCACAGCCCCAAACAGGGAGCACTGCCTGTGTTCTCTGGGGAGGGGCCAGCCCTCTGGTGGGGGCCCTTTATACCTATACCCCACTATGACCCTCCCCTCCAGCCCATGTGATAGGCAGAGGTGAAGTAGTTTAGGCTTGCCAGGGGCTCTAAGTCTGATCTGCACCCAAATCCCTGACCACACCCTCCCCCTTCAGAACCAGAATTTCCAGAAGGTTTCAGAAGAATTAGCCTCTGTGTTTGTCATCCTTTCCTTTCATGGGGTTGTTTTTCTTACTGGATTCAGGCAAGCAAATAATTAGGTCTTGGAGGCCTGGGCAGGGGGGTGCTTCTTTTTATTCATTATTTAGCAGCCTCTTTCTGGTCCCAAATCTCATCTGCCCTCAGCAGTCCACACAGTGTCCTGCCCGGGCAAGATGGGGGATTCACACGGATAGAAACCAAGTGAACGGCTCCATGGGGAGAGATTCTGAGGGAATGGAAACCTGCAGCTCCCCGGATAAAGAGGAAATGGGGCGAGGAGAGGAGGGGGCGGCGTGCGCAGGGCAAGGAGCCTGTTGTATTCTGGGACTCTTGAAGTCCATGCCTGCTGAGCTGAAAGGGTCTCCTCTGAATGAGAACACGGCCTTGTTTCTATTTAGGGAGAGAAAAGCCACCCAGCATTTCTATAGTCTTGAATTGGAGCCAGCATTCTAGGTTAGAAGGTAGAGGTTCCCCCACCCTCCCCTTCTCATATGGATTTAGAAAATGTCTGGATTTCAGCCCATACAAGGAACTCATGCAATTAATCCTTTCTTCCAAGTGAGGCCTTCCCTTGGAGGTGTGCAGGTGGCAGTATATTTATGGCTTCCACTTGGGCATAACCATGAAGGGGGACGTTTGCATCATATTCTTTCTGGGTTTGCCATGCTCCACCACAGTCATGGCAGATAAACGACCCACCTTCCCCAGGAATTACTGATTCATAAACACAAAACTATACAGCAACAGCTTATGATGTGGAAACCCTGAGAACTTATTTCTAGGAAAAGCTAATATCATAAAAAGCTTTTGCAAATGTGTTTATTATTATTTCATAAGGTTTTCAGAATCCAGTTTTAAAATGTGCACCTTCTGGAGAAAGTAACAGTATATTTTACTTGGAGAACAATTTAGTGAAAATGACCCTTTCAAAGGATTTGGTAAACGCATGTGTTAAATTCTTTTTAGTCGTCGTATATAATCAGTTCTTTCAGAACCATTTTTTTTTTTTTGAGACAGAATCTCGCTCTGTTGTCCAGGCTGGGGTGCCAGGGTGCGATCTCCACTCACTACAACCTCCACCTGCTGGGTTCAAGTGATTCTTCTGCCTCAGCCTCCTGAATAGCTAAGAATACAGGCCTGTGTAGCTATGCCTAGCGAATTTTGTATTTTTAGTAGAGTTGGGATTTCACCATGTTAGCCAGGATGGTCGTGATCTCCTGACCTCGTGATCCACCGGCCTCGGCCTCCCACAGTGCTGGGATTACAGGCGCACGCCACCACGCCCAGCCAATTTTTGTATTTTTAGTAGAGATAGGGGTTTCACCATGTTGGCCAGGATGGTCTCCATCTTGTGATTCACCCTCTTCTTCGGCCTCCCAAAGTGCTGGGATTACAGACGTGAGTCAGAACCTTTTTTCTTCCTGATTGGTCCTTTTTTTTTCTCTGCTGTCACTTTTTTGGTGTACTAGGGTACTGTTCTTCTTAAGTATTGAACAATTTCTTAGGGTATATTCTGATAGCTGTGTAAATGGGGTAAAACCAGATAGAAGGACAGTCAGCATTTGCTTGATTGCTTTAGATTTTTCTTTGGATTTGAAGATCTGTCTAAATGATTCCAAATGTCCACATGTTAATAAACAACAGATTATTAGGTTTTTCGGATCATCTCAAAAATGTCCATTATTCTATAAATATAGCTAGGCTTGAGGTCTGCATTTGCCTCCTGGATTTCATAACAATTCTCTATAATGCTTTTGAAAACTTTGACTTTCTATATGGTATATTTAGGGCAGCTTTTTTAAATTTAGGAAAGTGTGCCATTCCATTCCTTTGTATGATATATAAAAACTTGACCAGAAGTATAAAAGTCAACTCTAATCTCACCTCTCAGAAATAACCACTGTGAAATTTCTGATGTATTTTACAGGCCTTTTCTGTGCATAGTCAACACAATTGCTTTTGTATTGTGTATTGTTTCTTCTGTTTGCCACTAAGTGACATATCTTGGGCATGTACCCATATTGCAAATTTTCCCCCAGCATCCCTAAAATACTGTGTATGATTCTTTTAAAATTCATATGTTTATTTTTGTTGTTGTTGTTTTCTTCTTTTATGTATTTATTCTTATTTTTATCCGAGATGGAGTCTCACTCTGTTGCCCAGGCTGGAGCATAGTGGCGGGATCTCGGCTCACTGCAACCTCTGCCTCCCGGGTTCAAGCAAGTCTGCTGCCTCAGCCTCCTGAGTAGCTGGGATTACAGGCGTGTGCCACCATGCCCAGCTAGTTTTTGTGTTTTTGGTAGAGATGGAGTTTCGCCATGTTGGCCAGGCCGGTCTTAAACTCCTGGCCTCAAGGGATCCGCCTGCCTCAGCCTCCCAAAGTGCTGGGATTACAGGCGTGAGCCACTGCGTCCGGCTGTGTATGCTTTTTGAATCCCAAGAAACCCTAGCTTGAGGTTCCATTGCCCATGACCCAGTGTACTGCTACCACCGCTGTACTAAACCACGCCACACTGTGTGCGCATGTGTGTATGTGTGTGTGTGTGTGTGTGTGCGTGTGTGTGTGTGTGTGTGTGTGTGTGGTGGGGCTCTGCTCCGGGAGTCTTGGTTGATTTGCCTTCTTTTTGTTAGAGTTCCATCACAACTTCCCCTCTTCCGTTTTTGCTCCTTTCTCCTTCCTCCCTTTGTGTTTTTTTCCCACATTATTTTCCTCTATGCTTTTTTCTACTTCTGCTTTCTTGTGTGCCTGTATCTGTATCGATCTGAAGCTTGAGGCTGAGTGGCCACTCATTGATTACTGATTCTCCCCACCCCAGCACACGTTGACTGCAGGCTGCAGGAAACAGGCTTTGCCCCACTTCGAAAGTGGGAATCTCACACCTGTAAACCCAGCACTTTGGGAGGCTTCAAGCTCAGGGGTTCAAGACCAGCTTGGCCAACCCCATCTCTATGGAAAATACAAAAATTAGCTGGGTGTGGTGGTGTATGCCTGTAATCCCAGCTACTTGGAAGGCTGAGAAAGGAGAATCTCTGGAATCTGGGAGGCAGAGGTTGCAGTGAGCCGAGATCACACCACTGCACTTCAGCCTGGGCAACAAGAGCAAAACCCCGTCTCAAAAACAAAAAACAAACAAACAAAAATGTCAATATTCACAAGAATTATATGAAAGTTCAGACTTTTTAACTCAGTAGTTCCCTTCCTGGAAACTTATCATTTAAAAAATTCAAAAACATCTACATATGTTTATTTCA
>CAUYLG010003078.1:0-22359 GCA_963573385.1 Cacajao melanocephalus | reverse complement strand
ACAGGCATGCGCCACCATGCCCAGCTAATTTTTTGTATTTTTAGTAGAGACAGGGTTTCTCCATGTTGGTCAGGCTGGTCTTGAACTCACGACCTCAGGTGATCTATATGCCTCTGCCTCCCAAACTGCTGGGATTACAGGCATGAGCCACTACACCTGACCTGTGTTTATTTGTATAAGATAGATTTTGTTGAAATGGACACCACAAGTGATTTTCTGATTTTATTTATTCACTCCCTTCCTCATTTATTCACTCATCCCAGTAGCATTACTTCTACCTTCTCAGGATGGGGCCAGATGCTATTGTGTTAAGAAGTAAATTTTCTGAGGCATTTTTCTCATAAATGGAAAAGAGCTTAGGTTCCCCTGTCCGGGCTGAGCTGACTTACTCTTGCCAACACTGAGTCTTTTCCAGTGTGTTTCCTACAAGTGAATACAGACCATAGTTGTTTGTCATGGTTCTAGATGCATCTGCAGAGAAAATATCGCACACACGAGGTCAATGGGAAAAAACAAGCCGGATATACCCTGTAGGCATTCCTTGGAGCAGCTGATGTTTTTCTATTCACCCAGCTTTCTTAGTACTTCAGAATCTTTGCAAATCCTGGGTTTCATGCAACAGAAACATAGGAACAACAGATTCAGTATTTTATCATTCTCTTCTGCAACCTTATTTAAGAACATTCTGAGCACGGTAAGTTTTCAGTGGACAATGTCTAGCACACAGAGGGAATACCTGCATTCTCATCTCATAGATTGCGCTAAATCTATTTTATTGGGGCAGAGATGTAGGACTCAACTGCTGTGGTCATGCAGGTTACCACAGATGCATCCCTAAGAAAACATTAAAGCTGGAAAATGATGTAACTAGCCTTCTATTCAGACAGCATCATTAATTTCTATCACACTACACTGCCTTCAGCCAAACATTTCTTCTTTTTACTTATTGCAGCAATTCTTCCATTTGAGAAAATAACATTATCTATGCTACGCCCAGTTGGTGAAGATAATCAAATTACATGTTTTCTTTCTTCTTCAAATTTAATCAGTGGCAACATCTGTCTCCCCAGTATGAGACAAGCTTGCTCAATGCTACCCTTTAGGCCAAGGTGTCCTCTCCAGTTCACCAAGGATCTGAGAACTGCAATTCATCACCCCATCCGCCCATCCAGACAGAATGCCCATAAACGTCAGCGCAGTCACATTCAGTGGACACAAATGGAATGGTAAGACAGCAAAACTTTTAAAGAAATCATTTTTAAAGGCATTTGGATAACATCTTTCTGTTGGGTTACAAAATTTTAATTAAAACGAAAACAAACGAGCATCTATCAAAGCGTTCAGACTTTACTCATTCTAAGTTTGTGGCCATTGATCCAAGGCAGCCCTTGTCCACTGGGGCACGTTTACCTCCAGGGGATACTTGATGTTAGCAGACATTTTTGATTTTCACAATGTGGGAGGGTGCCATGACATCGACTGGGTAGAGGGCAGGGACGGTGCTGGGCCAGTATGCCCAGGATGGCCCACAACAAGGAAGTGTCTGCCCAAAATGTCAGTAGTCCCAAGGCTGAGAAATCCTGTGATAAGGGTTGAATGTGGAGATACAGCAAGTTCCTTTTTTTTTTTTTTGACAGAGTCTTGCTGTGTTGCCCAGGCTGGAGTGCAGTGGTATTCTGCTCACTACAACCTCCGCCTCCCTGGTTCAAGTTATCCTCCTGACTCAGCCTCCTGAGTAACTGGATTACAGGCAGCTGCTGCCGCGCTCAGCTAATTTTTGTATTTTTAGTAGAAACAGAGTTTCACCGTGTTGGCCAGCCTGGTCTCAAACTTCTGATCTCAGATGATCTCCCTATCTCAGCCTCCCAAAGTGCTGGGATTACAAGGCATGAGCCACCTCGCCAGGGCTAACAAGCTATTTTTCTAGGACATTTGAAATAATAACTTGCTAAGCTAAGTCACAATGTAGATATACCTTAAAGAGGAATATTTTAACGCAGTGTCAAGCTGTAAGTTCTTGACTAAAATGATTAAGAATGTATTTTAAGTCACAAAGCCACCCTAAAATGTCACTTTTTTTGTGTTACAAATGTAACTACCATTGATGTAAATATAAAAATATTTATTGAGCAGATATTCTCTTCTATCCAATGGGGACACCAGCCTCGTAGTAATTGTGGGAGTGAAAGAGCAAATACATGAAGTGCTTGGTTCAGTAAAAGTCCAGGCTACTCGCAGTGCAGGCAGATGTGCGTGGTCCGTAAAGGGCAGTTGGTATCAGCCACTGCTGCTGCAAAGTTGCTCACTTCTCAGCTTAGAAATGTGAATATGAGAGAGTTAAGGGACTCACTGAGGCACCCAGCTAGTTAGCTGGAAAGCTGTACCTAGACGGCGCTTCTTGCCCCCTTAAATCCATTCTACAGAGAGAATTCTCCCTCAAATTAGCAGAATTAGCATGATCCCGCCTTCACAGAGGCAGAGGCCACTTTGCCCAACCTCAGGGTCCTCACTCACCCAGCTGTAAGTTTGTGACTCAAGCTTTTCTGAGCCCTGGAACCTTGTTCCTTTTAAATAAATGAAATCTTATAGTAAGAGATACATATTTCTTCCTCATTTCTTCAGGGGCCAGAAAGTTAAATCCCAAGAGAGTAGGAAGGTGGGAAGGCAGAGAGAGAAAAGGAATCCTTAGAGTTAGCAGTCTTAGAAGCACCCCCATCCTATCATGGGGTCGGAGCTGGTATCCCCCTTACAGAAAAGAAAGCTCAGGCACAGAGACATTAAGTGACTGACCAAGGTCTTCTAACTCTTTCTGGAGAAACTGGGGTTTGTCCCAGACTTGACAGCAGAGCCCAAAGCCTCAGCCGTGGGTCAGTGCTGCCTGGGAGCCAGTGCGCCGTACTGAAAGTCCAACATCTCAGCACTCACTAGGCTGTGTGATGTTGGAAGAGCCGTTTATGTCTCTGAGCCTACGTTTTCTCATCTGTAATTTGACAACAGCAATAAGGTGAGGATTAAATCTGGCATTTGGAATATGGTGCTCAGACCAGAGCCAAGCATGCAGTAAGTGCACAGGGCAGGTGAAAAGGTGGCCGCCTGTCACCATGCCTACCGGCCCAGGTGCTTAATGAAGTTTGCCATACGGAGGCTCCACAAGCAGAAGATGAAATGCCGGACCAGGATGCAATCCAACTGTGCATTGAAATGTGTAGCGCTTAACACAGTGGAGCTGCGAGGGCTATTTCACCTTGAACTCCAGGTTAGCTAGAGCCATCTAGGACACCTGCTCCGTCTTGCTCCTCCCTCAGTGTTACCCCACTTCCGTGGGATTGTACAAACATGCCCCAAATTGCCTGCTCTAATGAATTTATGTAGTTTTCCCATGGATAGTGTTAAACAACAGAGCCTCTATTTCACATTTGAAGTACAATTCTCAGCCTTTTAGCTCCACCACAGTTGTGAAAAATTGAGACGTGTTATCTGACTGCCTATAGAAAGAGTCAGAACATCTCTTCTCCACGCATGGTGAATTCCTGTCTAATGTAAAAGCAGGGTGACCTGCAGCAGCCTAATTTCTTTAATCATTCTAATTAACAAGTGTATAGGGTTTTATCTAAATACACCAGAAAAAAAAGATGCAGTAATGACAGACACAGTAGGCAATTAACAATGCAAATTCTAGAAAGCTGATTGGAAAGCTTCGAGCTCTTTTATTATTTCTCCTTTCTTAAAATAGGCTCTGGCCATACTACAATACCAAAAAGAGAAGGAAAATCTCCAAGCAAAGGCCGAACTGTGTTCCCAGGTACATTCCTTTCTCTTTGAGGATTCTTGTCAATTTTCCACTCTGGAATCTACAGCACTTCATTCCACCAGATTAGACGACAACTGTTAGACTCAGTATCAAGGTTTTGCCAATGATTTCACTCTGTCCCTCCAAAATAGGAGTTCCCCAAGAGAACATTTAGCATTAAGGCCAAACATGCATTCCACATCTTGATAGTTATGAACCCCCAAAATCTGAATGGGTCTTAGTTCATTTAGAAAGTTTACTTTGCCAAGTTTGAGATGCGCACCTGTGACAGAGCCTCAGAAGGTCCTGATGACGTGTGCCCAAGGTGGTCAGAGCACACTTTGCTTTGGTCTGGAAAGGGGAGACAACTCAACATGGGGAGGGGGTTTCCAGGACATAGGTAGATAAGAGACAAATGGTTGCATTCTTTTGAATTTCTGATGAGCCATTCCAAGAGAGGCAATCAGATATGCATTTATGTTAGTAAGCAGAGGCATGACTTTGACTAGGATGGGAGGCAGGCTTGCCCTAAGCAGTTCCCAGCTTGACTTTTCCCTTTAGCTTAGTGATTTGGGCAGCCCAAGATATTTTCCTTTCACCAAGGAAGCTCCAAATCTCCGTCAACTCTGCCAGTGAGAGACAACCTCAGCACCACTCTCTATAGGCACCAGGCATGGCCTCAGCATAGGGACTCAAGAGGCACTGCATCACAGCTGCAGAAAGAGCCCCTGGAAGACTGCACCCACCTTCCAATCCCAAGTCTCTGGAATTCCGTTTTTCTCATCTAATATTAGAAGGCATGTAGTGATTTTCTTTAAATTAGCGGAAGAAAATAAAGGAAACTGAGTATGGATTTATAGAAGTGTGGATTTAACAGGATTGGGAGACTAATGACCACAGAGCTTGCTATGCCAGGAACACTTTCTGGTTGTGGATATCAGGAGGTCCTCAGCTTATGGGGGTCTGCAAATTGGCTGAGGCAGGACATTGAATTAAAAACACCGTGAGATGAGACAGGAGCTCCTTTTTAGCCTGGCACTGGGCAGCTCCCCCTCCAACCTCCCACAGCTCAATGGCTTCCTGACATCCCTTAGGAATATCTCTCTAGAAGCCAGAGGACATATAGAAGAATGGATAAGTGCATAGATGAGGGGTCGGGCCACCTAGATTTGACTCCTGACTTGAAGCCATTGACTTCACCAGTCTCTACCTGAACTCTTGGATGAATGAAAGGAAGAGAAGAAGAACATCTCTGGGAGTTTAATCTGAACATGAGATGAGATGGTGTTTGTCAGGTACTTGGCACATGGTGAGCAATTGTCCATTTCAGCTTGTGTTATTACAAACAAAACTGCCTTGAAATCTTTCTTTGTAAAAGCTATCCTTAAGAAAATAGGCCAGACATGGTGGCTTATGCCTGTAATCTCAGCATTTTGGGAGGCCGAGGTGGGCAGATCACCTGCGGTCAGGAGTTCAAGAACAGCCTGACCAACATGGAGAAACCCCATCTCTACTAAAAATACAAAATTAGCCAGGTATGGTGGTACATGCCTGTAATCCCAGCTACTCAGGAGGCCGAGGCAGGAGAAGCGCTTGAACCAGGGAGGCGGAGATTGTGGTGAGCTGACATCACACCATTGCACTCCAGCCTGGGCAAAAAGAGCGAAACTCAGAGAAAAAAGATGGAAAGAAAGAAAAGAAAGAGAAAGAAAGAAAAAAAGAAAGAAGAAAAAAAAGAAAGAGAGAGAGAGAAAGAGAAAGAAAGAGAAAGAAAGAAAAAGAAAGAAAGAAAGAAAGAAAAAGAAAGAAAGAAAGAAAGAAAGAAAGAAAATAGTCAAATACTGAAACTGCTGATAAAAATGAAGCAAAAGTGAAGTTGTCCAAAAATGGAATGTTTTTGGAAAATTTTAGACTTTACAAATTCATGGTATAATAAAACCAAGGTCTGCTGTATTATCATTCCTAAAAATTTAGTGGAATAACGTGACAATAAATAAAAAGGCATTTAGAGCTCAAAAGCAATGCAGCACTTTATTTCTGTAATGATAACTGTTATTTGTATAAATTCTTTGTGTCCCAGGGAAAAGGTCACAATAGGAATTGAAGTGTCATGTGTCATAGTCAGACAGGCATGGGCTCTGGCCTCATTAAAACCATTCACAATTGTGGAACCTGGAGCAGGGCGCTTAACCTGTGCAAGCCTTGGTTTCCTCATCTGTAAAATGAGGGTAACGCTATGCACTCTTCAGAGCCATTGCCAGAAATATGTGAATGAATGACTCCAAAATGTCTCCCATCTTTGCCTGTTCAGCAAATGTCTCATTCCCTCTTTGCTAACAGGAAAAATGTCCCTTTACTGCTGAAAGGAGAGAGAGTAAAGGCAGAAGCACTAGATTAAGAAATTCTGATGTTTTCTCACATTAACTGGTGCTCCTAGCTTTCTGATTTCCATTTCTAGATAAGGCTTTAAGGATGAATTTTTTTCTTAAAATGATAAACATTCACTCTCGTCATATTTGGTTATCTTTTGTCTGTTTTTATTTACTATTTAAAACATTAATTCTAGCTTTGCTCACCAAGAGGAAAGAATGTGCTATTGTGGTTTCAGTAATAAAATAATAACTCCCTTCTCTAACTTTGATTTCTTGCACTGTGAGCTTTCCTCATTTTTACATGAATGACGGAACCATTCACAGAGTTTGATTACAGCAGTGGGCAGGTTGGTGAACAATTCTTCTTTTCTTTGATTTCAATTGCTTTGAAGTAGCAATAGGTGAATTGAGGGAAAAGAATAAGAAAAAAACAAATATGGGTAAATAAAGGTAGAATATAAGTGTCCAAGAGAGAATATGGGTTATTTATATTGTGCCCTTTCATCTGAATACACTACAAGAAAAAAAAAAGTTCTGCACTTAAAAAAATGGATTTGAAGGCTCAATACTTGTGGCTAAATAGAAAGTATATGAAATATTATAAACTAAAAATAATGTCTTGAATGTGTATGCCATTTCGAGTGTGTACAATGCTTTTATACGTGCCTGCTTATTTTTCTCCTAAATGGTTCTGTCTGTTCAGTGTCATTAACTCCCTTATAGATGACAGTTCTGACACTTGGAGGTAAAATAGCTTTCTCCATAGCCAGGTAGCAGTGCTGGCTGGAACCAAGATGTTTTCACCCCAACTCTATGTCTTCCTAAAGATCCACAGATGTGTGGACTGTCATTCTCACTCTCTAGGATTTTAACATGTGCCTTACATCTGGTGCCCTGTCTTGGAGGAACATGTAAAAGGGAGAAGGCATGCTCCTCTGATCTGCTATTTCTTATTCCAGGGTTCCACAACCTTGACACAGTTGACAGCTGGGAGATATTGTGCTGAATAATTATTTGCTATGGGGAGCTGTTCTCTGCATTGTGGGATTTATAGCAACACTCCTGGTCTCCACCTAATAGATGCCATTAGCACCTTCACCCTGCTGTGACAACCAAAAATGTCTCTAGACATCACCACATTTCCCATAGGTCACAGAGCTGTCCTAGCTGACAACCATTGCCTTATCCTATTCAAAATGTGACTTATAAACTTATAATTACACATTATCATTTTTAACTGCTTAATTATCTGTTTTATATTTTCATAAAATATTGAGAATTTTCTTGGAATTTTACACCATCTCTCCAAATTTCAAGGGAAAAGAGAACACAAAACTTTTGCAAACCTGGCGTACCAAGAGTAAATAACCATTATGCCATATGGGTTTATGTCTGGGTACAGAATTTCTACAAATATATTTCAGATTCAAATGTTCAAAAATATCTGCCTAATGATATGTAGTTTCAGAGTAAACACTTCATTTTTCTTCTAAATGAGCATTCAGTTTGTAGAAATGGAGAACTAATGTATTTTCTGCTGCCAGAAACAATCTCCATGGTATTCAGAGACCTTTGTTGATTACTTTTTAGCTACATAATGTTTACATTAGTCAAACCAAAAATACCAAAATGATGGGCATATGGATCATCTCGGATTTGCTTTCTCATCCGGCTTTCAAATCCAGTTTCATGTGTAATCATAACATAAAAGGAGAGATAACTTGATAAAAAGGAGAATTGATTGCAGGTAGCTTGTCTCAGTAACCCAATTCCTACAGAAAGGAGCAAAGAAATGCAAAAACTGGGGGATACGAGAGCAGCATTAAAAAGGAAAGTATTTCTTCATGGCACAAAATGGAGGACTTTCTGCTGGGCGATGTGCATGTGAAGCCACCTTCGAGGACGACATGGAGGGGCCAGATTGCAGCTGAGTAAGTAGAGAAGGCTGCACAGGCCAAGGGGAATGGAAAGAAGAGACCCAATCTGTGAGACAGCAATCTGGGAGGGAGTTTCTGCGGGAGCCATGGATAGTCTGCTGGGCAGTCTAGGAGGTCTGCCTCCAAATGAAAAGGAGAGAAGAGCAGGGCTGTCACTTGACTCTTGGTGGCAGCTCCAAAAAGGCTGTGATGCCTACTCCCCAACCAGGAATGAAGACCTTCCAATCAGAAAACAAGAAAAGAAAAGCTGCCCCTGATGGAAAATCTTCAGGAAACACAGAGAAGTCACTATATACCCAGAAGATTTTCCTGCTGGGCCTCCTGTCAGCCTCGTGGATCACTCTGGCGTGAGATCAAGACAGAGAATTCCAACAAAAATCCAGGATGATACTAAAACAATGTGAAGAAATTCAGCTATCAGTATTGTTTGGGGGAAAATATCTTAGCTCAAAAAAGAACACCTCTTACTTAATGATGTCTAAATTTAAAAAGTGACCCACGCTAGAGTTCTTGACATGGCTCTCTTAGCACCATTATGGAAATTGCATTTGATGCAATAACTGATTGATTTGCCTATCCGGAAAGCCAAGAAAGTCAGCTGAAAACAGAAGAGAAGCACGATAGATCCCTAAGATGGGGTTATTTACAAATAACATTTGTAACACAATAGCCATTTAATATCAGTTGCATGCCAGACACAGTGCTGAATATTTATCTCTTTTAATTAAATTCTATTTCTTGCTAGCTGTGTAAACTTGCACAATTTATTTAATCTCTCTGGGTCAGTACATCATTGATTCTTTGGTGTTTGTTGAAACTCGCTGTGTGGCTTAGAATACACTGTTTTGTTTTGTGTATCATCCTGCTTGAAAAGCATATATATGCTCCCCTGTTACATTCATCAATCCACAACCTACACTAAATTGTGATGGGCACATTGCTATGGGTTGTATTGTTGTACATACTCAGGTGCTTTAATTGCATTAACTGATCATTTGTTGCAATGTGTGTTACTTAGTACTGTAGATCTGTCATTTTCTTTGTTTCTGTCAGTATTTGGTTTACTTATTATGAAGCGATGTTATTTGGTGAATAACAAGTTCAGGAATTTTTATATTCATGATGAATTATCTCCTTTCCCAGGATGTAATAAACGCTTTATCCCGAATAATCCCTTTCCCCTGAAGCCCTTTGTGTGTGGTTCACGTGGCTATCTCGGTTTTCTTTTGCTTTGTATGGTATTATCCATCTTTTTAAATCCTTAAACTTTCAGTCTTTTTTGACCTTATATTTTAGATTTCTTTCTTGTAAATAGCGTATTGTTGAATGTTTTGAAATTCAAGCTGAAAATTTCTTACTTTTAACTGAACACTAAAATTTATTTTTGCTGATTATGATTTTTAAAATATTTGGATTTGTTTGCACAATGTTAATGTCTTAATGATTCTTCTCCTTCCTATGTCATAATAAATTGAGGAGTCTTTATTTCTTTTATCTTTTTCTGTTTCTTTTTTTAAAATCCTTACATCAGATTTGGATATTTTGACTTCTATTTCTATCCCTTTATTGGGAACTCTTAAAAATTTAATGTTAGGTATTTAACGTTCAAAGTCTAAAATTAATAAATATTTATATTCTTTTTTCGAAGAACATGTAGACTTTAGAGCCCTTTAACTCTGATCGTTCACTCTTAAATCTCCCATGCTATTAGTATGTGGTGTTTAGTTTCCACCTTCTTTGTAAGCCACCCACACATTACAGTTTCCCAGAATGCACCACAGGGATGTAGAGAGATGAAAAATAAGAAGCAGAAATTATGAGACCAGGAAGGTAAAACGAGAAGGTTCAAAAATATATAATAAGACTTTAGGTATGACAATAAAGAGAATGAAGGAAAAGCAGCCTTCAGAGACTTCCAGAACTGAGAAACAAGAGTCTCTACATTTTGGAAGCACAATAAGTGCTGTACAAAATAAATAACATAGTTCCCAATTAATCTTATTGTGATGAAACAGTGGGATCCCAGATATAACAAGGAAATCTCAAAAGCAATCATAGGAAAAACAGGTTATTTTAAAAAATCACTATTAATTGCCAGAGGTTGTTTTTAATCAGGCACAAGGGAAGCTAGAAGAAAAGAGAATAAAAACTTCAGATTGCCAAACAATAAATATTTATCAATCTATACCCAGATAAACTATTATTCAAGATAAGGGTAAATAAAGAACCTTTCAGATATAAAGAAAATAAGAGTTTTACATTTACGGATTATCATCAAAAGAATGACTAAAATATTAGATTTTTCAGTATAATCTGTGTATTGCTATGATTACAAATTATATCTGAAATCTTAATGGATTAAAAAAACCCACAAAGGTTTTTCTTTCTTGCCTTGATTGCACTGACTAAGACAGAACCCCCATGCTTGATTTTTCTGCTCACATGAAGTCCCACTATAAGTTCAGCAACTCCCTCTTTCAATCCACAGAAAAGGAGCTCAAATGAATGATTTCTAAATATAGACCCTGAAGAGCATCATACTCATGCACAAGAAGACGTGTACACACATATTCATTGTTGCATTTCTAAATGGTATCAACACATTGAAAGCAATTTTTAAAAAGCCCATAAATTAAGAAATGGAGACCAATTATAGCATGTCAGGAAATACCCCAGTGCAGGAGTTGACATACTCCATCTGGCTTACAAAGTCTGAAATGTTCCCTGTCCACCTCTTTAGAGAAAGTTTGCCAAACCCTGCGACAGAGCACAGGGACATTTAGAGAGTATATCAATGTAGATATACCTAAAATCACATAAAATTATAATTGGGTATAGAAGAAAATTCAAAAGGTTATGTACAATTTGCGATGCTGCTTTTTTTTTTTTCTTTTTGAGATGGAGTCCTGCTCTGTAGCCCAGGCTGGAGTGCAGTGGTGCCATCTCGGCCCACTGCAACCTCCGTCTCCTGGGTCCTGGTTCAAGCAATCCTCCGCCTCAGCCTCCTGAGTAGCTGGGATTGCGGGCATGCACCACCTTGCTCACCTAATTTTTGTATTTTTAGTAGAGACAGATTTCACCATGTTGGCCAGGCTGGTCTTAAACTTCTGACCTCGTGATCTGCCCACCTCAGCCTCTCAAAGTGCTGGGATTACAGGTGTGAGCCACCATACCCAGCCAAGACACTGCATTTTATTTAAATACTTAGCACACAAAATAACAACATGCATACATATACCTGTATATTACAAAAAGACAAATGAGTTTAAAGAGGAAAGATCTATATTAACTTCAGAGCCCTGGTTACCTCCATAGAGGGCAGGGAAAGGAATGAGTAGGGGAGAGGTGGGAATGTCAGCAACGTATTCATCAGCACTGATTGCCCTCCAAAGTCTAAGTGTTAACATTTGTTAAAGTTCTGTGTTTTATTCATTTGAGGCACGCCATAATTTAGATTATTTTTAAATATTACAAAATACAAGAATAACAACAACAACAACAAATTCCCTAACAGGAAAACAGCCTGAGAGTGTGAGCAGAGCTAAATGAATGCAGGAGGGAAGTGTGTCCTGATCAGGAATTAAACACACATTTATTTTTAAGTTGAATTTATGAATTAAAAAAAATTCATTTTTAATTTTACTTTAAGTTCTGGGATACATGTGCAGAAGGTGCAGGTTTGTTACATAGGTATACATGTGCCATGTGGTTTGCTGCACCTATCAACCCATCATCTAGGTTTTAAGTTCCACATGCATTAGGAACTTGTCCTAATCATCTCCCTCCCCTTCTCCCCAACTCCCCAACAGGGCCAGTGCATGAGGTTCCCCTCCATGGGTCCATGTGTTCACATTGTTCAACTCTCACTTATGAGTGAGAACATGTGGTGTTTGGTTTTCTGTTCCTGTGATAGTTTACTGAGGATGGTTTCCAGCTTCATCTATATATTCATTTTTAAAGGAGCAACCTTTTCACACATGAATGGTGTCTTAAGACAGCACTTCTTCATGTCTGCGATGTGGGTCTACGACCCCTTCGGTGTCCCACGCGTTCCACTGTGGACTGTGTTATTTGTCTCCTTGTGTTCTCATTCCCCCACCACTGCTGCCACCACTCACAAGCCGGAAGATAAGCCCTCTGCAGGCAGGATCTGATTCTTTCTCCACCTTTGAATCCTTGGAACCTGTCACTGTACCTAGGACTAACTGGCTACATATCACATCAGTGCTGGAATAAATGTATGACTCTATGTTCTGTGTTACCCTTAAAATATTGATTTTTAAAATGTCAGCTGTACAGAGAAAAAAAAGTACTCCAACTGTCTGGTGCTTTCCATCCCAAAGTTTAGAATTTTGGGGAACTCTCAAAGGAGATAGACATAAGTAGAAGAATAGAAATAAGATCTTCATTTCCCAATATGGGAGCACGTGTTAGGAGACATTTTAATGCCAAACAGGTCAATCAGGATGTAATTGCCTCTGATAGACACTCTAGAAATCAGAGACATTCTTTACCCTGAGCTGAGTGCCACTCGAAGAAATGACAGACTTTCACGCCTTTGAAAATATCAAAGACAATCAAAGCATCAGCTCCAAACCTGATCCTCACAGTCCAACACCAGCCTACGAGTCATGAATGAAGGCAGCAGCAACAGGAGAAAAACCACGTTGCATACGTAAATCTAAGTCACAGAAAACACAAATCCCAGCGAGAACCTGAGTTAGGTGGCCCCCTAGTTGGACTCAGAGTGGTTCTGACCAACACTGGATTTAGCGCTGCCGAATTCACAAGGAGGGTGGGTTTGCAGCAGAGGCTGCCATCTCTGTGGGCTTTGAGAGGCATTGAAGAAGGAGATCCTTCTCCCTCCCTGTGGTTCCACTAAAACACTCCCTTGGGTTGACTTTACATTTTACAAGTAAATGCAAATAATACCTGGGAGAGATAACACTTTTTTTTTTTTCAGATCAAACATTAACACTAAATTTGAATTAACTTTAGCAGTTGAGGAGAGTTGAGACCCTTAGGAAATAATGCTCTGTGTCTGGTTAAAGCTGGTTCTTCCTTCTAAGGACATGTTTTGGAAGCTGGACTTCCATGGATGAACACGTGTGCATTTTCTTCAAGATGAAGCAGTTGGAGTTAGTCTTAAGTTTGCCTTCTCCATTGTTGTTTGCCAGGAAAATGTGCTGCCTCCTTTCAGAAAACAATTTGCCAGTGCGTTTTAAATTAAACTCTTACTTTGAGATAATTGTAAATTCTCATACAGTTATAAGAAATAATACAAACAGATCTGACATACTCTACCCAGTGTTCCCTAATGATAATACCTTGCACAACTATAGTACAAAATCACAACGAGGATACTGGCATCAGTATAGTCAAGACACAGAATGTTGTCATCAACACAAGAATCCTTTACACTGTCCTCTTACAGCTGCACCCACTTCCTCCCCTAAGCCTCATCCCTGTGACCACAAATCTATTCTCCATCTCCAAATGCTATCACTTTAAGAATGTTATGTAAATGGAAATACAGTACACCATCTTTTGAGACTGTCTTTATTCACACAACATAATTCCCTTGAAATTTCTCTCAGTTCTTGCTTGCATCAATTGCTCGTTCCTTTTGACTGCTGAGTAATATTCCACAAGATGGATTATACTGCAGTTTTAGTTTAAACTTTCATCCCCTATAGGAGATTTAAGTTGTTTCCACTTTTTAGCTATTACAAATAAAAATGTTATGAACATTCATGTACAGGATTTTTATGTAAACCTGGGATTGATGCCCAAGAGTACAATTGATGTGTTGTGTGGTAGTTGCATATTTACTTTTTAAAGAAATTGCTGAATTATTTTTCAGAGTGGCTGTATCATGTTACATTTTCACATGTAGTATATGAGTGTGTCAATGTATTTTATGAAATATGTAAAGCCTCATGTCCTTTAACTAATAATTACCTTTAGGGAATCTATCCTCTGAGGATAGCTCAACACAGAAATATAGATAGATAGATATATAGATAGATAGATAGATAGATAGATAGAGATATACACATATATATGTGTTTTATATAGTCTATTTTTTGGCTTTAAGGAGAGCTAATGGGTAAGCTAGATGGCATTTTATATTTAAGCCTAGAAGAAAACCATGTTAAAATTGTATTTATGGAAAACTATAATCAAGTGGAAAAGCACATTGGCCCATGCTTCTCAGGCAACAATGCTTCTGATACCTCTATTTGTTTTGAACATGTGGTCATATCCTTCATACCACTGTACACATTTGCTCTCCAGGGAGAAAAGTAAGTCTAGAATGTTGAGTCAGAAAACTTTCACCAACAGAAGGTTAATTGGGTGGTGAGGAGCAGGAATCTATTAGGGCCTGAACAGTTCCTTAGATTGGTAGATGGTGGTTGAGGGTCACCAAGAGATTCCTGCATGTGTTGTCAAGAGAAGGTCAGAGGTCAGCGAGAGGCATAGGAGGTGACCACAGCGAGGGCAAAGTGGGCGTGGAGGAGCCTCCAGTCTACTTCACAGCTGATGGACGCCCTAGCCATGGTGGAGAATTAGCAACAATAACAACAACAATCCCCCAAAAGGAAAACAGCCTGAGACTGAGCAGGGCTAAACAAATGCAGGAGGAAAGTGTGTCCTGATCACGAACCAAACACACATTCATTTTCAAGTTGTGTTTTTAAATTTTACTTTAAGTTCTGGGATACATGTGCTGAATGTGCAGGTTCGTTACATAGGTATACATGTGCCATGGCGGTTTGCTCAAGGTTTTCTCATGGTGGTTCCTCAAGGCAAAACCCAAACCAAAACAAAACCTTTCCCAGAAATTATATTTTTCCAAAACCATTTGAAATAATATCACTTAGATAGATAGATGTTCTCTTAAAGAGAAAACAGTAACCTATCTAGCTAGCATCAAGGGGAAAAAGATCTTAATAACGTCGCCTATACCTTGAGGGTCTTTGGAGTTTGATGCTGTTATGTTTTCAAGAAACCCAATATACGAAGAGATCAGAGCAAGTGAACACTTGAGTCTTGCATGATGTGTCTGGAGAACTGGCCTGCAGAAGTGTCAATCAAATCTTAACACAGAATTTAGTTCATTTTGAAAAGTTTACAAATATGAAGTGACTTCTCAATTAAATCTATTAACCACAGAAAATAAAAAGCAGCACTTTGGTTTAGTTTACATTGGGGCTGCCTTTCCAAATGCTGGACATGGTGGTGGGAGAGACTGAGGCGTCTCCAGAAACCACTGGGTGTGTGTGTCCTCAGAACCTGTGGATACCTGGAAACTTGTGGTCTTGTCACAGAGAAGGAAGGAGGCATGAGAGCAAATTAAAGCCTTGGGAATCATTCCTGAAATTAGGAGACCCTCTTAAACTTAGCCAACATCTCCTTTCCAGGTGGAGAAGGAAAACCTTCAAGGTCATATTTTGGAATTCACTGGACCTGGATTCAAGTCCGGTTTCTGTTACAGACCACGTGGCCTTGGGAAGTCATGAGCAATTCTTTTTTTTTTTTTTTTTGAGATGGAATTTCACTCACAACACCCAAGCTGGAGTGCAATGGCATGATCTCGGCTCACTGCAACTTCTGCCTTCTAGGTTCAAGCAATTCTCCTGCTTCAGCCTCCCAAGTAGCTAGGATTACAGGCATGCACCACCACACGCTGGGCTAATTTTGTGTTTTTAGTAGAGACACGGTTTCACCATGTTGGTCAGGCTGGTCTCCAATTCCTGTCTTCAGGTGATCTACCCACCTGGGCCTGTCAAAGTGCTGGGATTACAGGCATGAGCCACACACCTTCCATAAGCAATTCTTGAGCAAGTCACTCCATCCTGTCCAGCCTCAAACCCTCCCCTGGGAAGGAGGACTCCCATCTCTGTTTGCAAGGCTGTGTGGGCATGACGTAAAATTCCAAATGTGGATCATCAGCTGCAGGCCCACATGGGTGACACTGGTGGCTGCTGGATGGCTGGTGAGTTAAGAGGGGCTATTTCCCTCTCACAGCTGGGCTTCGCCCCTGTGGGTGAGTTCACAAGGATGCAGGTTTCTTTGATGCATTCACTGATTCTGCAAGTATTTGTTGACACAGGCACAGTTCTAGGCACTGTGGAGAGAGCAGGGAGTGTAAGGAAGCCTGGTTGGTGAGGAGGGCACGCTCTGCTAGAGGGAGAGATGGGAAACAATTCGTGATGCCCACTTAGCAGGATGGACACTGGGAAGGAACATAAAGTGTTGCTCAGGGACAGAGAGCAAAGGTTGAGGGTGGAGAAGGAGGCCCTGTGAATAGTTTGTCAAGATAGGCCTCTGTGATAAGGGGATATGTAAGTGCAGCCCTGAAAATGCAAGGTTACAAGGGGAAAGGGTAGACAACCATTATGGGACTGGTCAAACACACTTTTTTTTTTTGGAGTTTCGCTCTTTCACCCAAGCTGGAGTTCAATGGCGTTAGCTCACTGCAGCCTCCACCTCCCTCGTTCAAGCGATTCTCCTGCCTCTGCCTCTAGAGCTGGGATTACAGGCGCCCACCACCACGCCCAGCTAATTTTTGTATTTTTAGTAGAGACAGAGTTTTACCATGTTGGCCAAGCTGGTCTTGAACTCCTGACCTCGTGATTCGCCCTCCTCGGCCTCCCAAAGTGCTGGGATTACAGGCTTAAGCCACCTCGGCTGACCAACCAAACACATTCTTAAAAATGCTTTCTAGTGTCATCTTCTGCTTATTTCTGCTAACGAACTTTTAGCAGATCCAAAAGCTGGATCTGCTTGGCCTTGGGAATGCTCTGTGACTTTCTATCTGCTGTTGGGAAGCTTCAGCTGCCACCGCAGTGCACTCAGACCCGGAAGCCCTTGGACTTCTCCTTGCTTGGGGGCTGCCCTCCATGCCCCGTCCAGCTCCCGCTGGTGCCCAGATCTCACTGTACTTGATCTCTTGTGCTTGTCCACCTGCCGATCTCCTCCAACTTGGGTCTAGACCTTCAGGGTGGGGACTTGATCTTACCCATCTTTTTTTCCCCTCTGGTGTCTGATGTAGTGTATTTCACAGTAGATCCTTCCTCAGCACAAGCTAGGTGAGTCGCTGAGGGAAAAAGAAGAAAAAACTAAGTAGGTTTGCTGTAAAAAATTATTATTCTGACTAGTCCTTCTGTAATGACAGAAGGTTTTTTCCTAAGATTATTGATTTAGACAAGACAGAAACCCACCCTAATTAGTTCAAGAGAAAGGGGAGAAAAGTGGTCTCTAGGGGAGTGAGAATCAGGCCAATCGGGTGCTGCCATCAGAAAGTCAGGGGTTTCCACCTGCCCCTCCTTCCAGGCCCCAGCTCCCACCTCTTAGTCATTCCTCTCCTTCCCCTACCATTCCCAGCATGTGGGTACCATTGGCTAGTCCGGGCAGTGACTTAAGTCGTGATAAAGTTTTGTGATCATCTGGCCTCTTCAAGTCTCCTTGATCTCATATTTCCAACATTCCATTCTGGAGACAGATCTCAATGGCTCAGGCTGGACTGGGGTCTGCCTCTGGGCCCAGCAGCTACAGGCCCGGGAGTGGACGTGTTCAGGGCACAGATCTGCCCCACAAGCTCCTTGCGATGATTTCTCTGCCTGTTCTTCAGTCAGCTCCGCGGTGCCTCCTGCAGAGCTGTGCCCACAGGGCCACTGAGGGTCTAAAGCCAAGTAGGGCTCAATCACGACTTGGAAAATGTTGACCAGCTGCTGAAGGTGAGCGCAGGGCAATGGTTAGAATGCCTTCCACACCCATGCATTTTTATGACAGATTTAAAATGAATGTACTTTTGTTTCCTTCCCAGGGGCCGATTTTGCACTCATCTGCCTCCGTGCCAGCACGGTTCTCCTTTCCTTGCCATAGTTTCACAAGGTGATTAACCCCAATCAGGTATCCATACTTTCGACTAAAACACAATTATTTTTCAGAACATTCTAAATGAAGAACAGTGTTTGCGATTTCCATTCCCTGAGATGGACACATTGCCGTGTGTGTCTATTTTCTGAGCCTGCATTTCTTCTCTATACAGTGGAGATAGTAATAATAACAATAGCAGTCATTGTCCTCGTCGTCTTAGCACGCTGCATATGGCTGTTGTGAGAATTAAAGGAAATAATGTGAGCAAAGTAACCAGGGACCAGCATGGTACCTTAAAAAAAATCCAGCCCTAAATGGATGGTTGCTACATCTTTTGCAAATACCACCACCCCCGCCCCCGCACCACACACACACTGTCATCGTCAGGAGCTTCACCATCAGCAGGGGACCAGCGCCTGCATCACCCTCTCACTGCCCCCGCCCCGCCACCAGGTTCCTCCTAAGCATGGCTGCAGAGCAATCACTTGTCATTTTCCAATGTCGACAAAAAGATTCAACAAGCTCTGTTTCTATTATTTGAGAGGCAACATGAGAAAACGACAAGCAAAAAAAAAAATCACTTGGAAAAAAGTTTGATTTATGCCTGCAGTCATACACAGTCAACTTTTAAACTACATTCATTACCTTGTGGAATCTGTTGTATTCCTCAGCACTTAAGACACAGTTCTGAACCCTGCAAAGGCTTCAGCTCACCTTGGAGATGAGATGTGAAGCGCGATCAGGATGAAAGACAGTTTGCAAGAAGCATGGACACAGAAATTGTTTGCAATTTAGCCATTCTTCATTTTGTGTGATTGGAAGTGCTAGCCCACTTACAAATGACAATCGAATAAAGAGTTTTAAACAAGCATTTTCTAGAATGTTGATTTACTGGAGGAGGAAAAAAAATTGTTGTATCCTGCCAAATGATTGCAGCATCTATAAAACGGTAAGGTCATTTTTCTGCTGAAATGTCACAGTGAGATTTTTAAAATAGATTCTTGGTGCAATTTTAATAATGTCGAGGTTAAAGATAAGGGGAAAAAAGTATTTAACAATGAAAGTGAAGCAAAAATATTGCTGTTTAAAGTGGATTTTAGGAGTAGCCTTTTACTATGTCAGGGCAAAATATAACCTTGTATACTGCTAATATTTTTCTAATTGTTTTATTCATACTTAATAACAATCAGCTCAACCACACTAGGCTGATGAACCTGCTTTGACCCTCATACTGAATATCATAAAAGCAGTCTCCAGGGAGGTCTGGAGGAGGGAAAAGGAACAGGGAATGCAAGAAGCCCTGTGAGTTACTCAAAATAAAAATCGAAGAGTTGGCTGGGTATAGTGGCTCACGCCTGTAATCCCAGCACTTTGAGAGGCCGAGGCAGGTGGATCACCTGAGGTCAGGAATTCAAGATCAGCCTAGCCAACATGGTGAAATCCTGTCTCTATTAAAAATTAAAAAAAAAATATTAGCCAGGTGTGGTTGTGGGTACCTGTAGTCTCAGCTACTTGGGAGGCTGAGGCAGGAGAATCACTTGAAACCAGGAGGCAGAAGTTGCAGTGAGCTAAGATTTCACAACTACACTCCAGAAAAAACAAAAAATCACAGAGTCTGTTCTGCAGTGGACCTTGTGGGGAATGTCCCTCTAGCTCTCTTCTCTTGAGCTGACCCCCATTCCTCAAATCTCCCAGTAGCCAGGGTTATGTCACGTGACCATTGCTGGAGATCAGTGTGAGAAATACGAACCAAGCTGGGGCAGGTCCTTTGTCCCTAGAATTTGTGCTGAGGAAAGGAACCTGGGAGATGTGGGTTGAGGGTATTTTTGGCAGCATGTCCACTTGCTCCTCAGTGGGAGATTTGGCTTCTGTGTTCACCTCAGTAACTCTGTAGTAAATTGCCTTTTTAAACCTCAAGTGAATGTATTAGTGAAGATGCTTTTTCATAACAATCAATGGAGAGGTTATTTCTCCTTCGGATGTAAGGTAGGAGGCAGGCAGGGTGAGTTGGAGAACTCTGCAGTCTCTGTAAATCTCTTCCTCTCTCTTTTATATTAGAAGAGTTTATCTGGGTAGCAGTCGAGAAGTTCAGCAGCCATTTATCAAGCTCGGGAGGCTGGAGAAACGTTTCTTCTTGACTTAGATCTTCTCTCTTCCTGCCTTTCCTAGAAGTACCCAGACATTTTCCCCCTTGGAAATGTCTGAATCCACAAGTTGCTTCTAGCTGCAAGGAAAATTGGGAAGGCATTTTCTTTTCCTTAGTGGGAAGAATGGAAAGACAGGAGGCTGGTAAGACTGTGGGGTCAGCGGCCCATTGTCTGCCCCGCTGTCCTGTGTGGCTTTCCGTTGATGACCCAAGGGCCCCACTATGGCAATGTAAGCCAAGAGAATAGGGCCCTCCAGATTCTAAGCTCACATTCTTCCATGTACCCTACTCAAGCCTCCAAGAGGGACGAATGTGTGATTCAGCCTCAAATCCGCCTTCGCTGAGAGAATGCGTGGGCCTAAGCAATCTCTAAGATAGTGAATGAGAAGATGTCGTACGACATCTGTAAGAAGCCACATGACCATACGTGTCCACCAAATACACCAGATCTTTGCTTTGGTGTTTCTTTTTTCCTATTTGGAGACATTCTCCCATCCTCCCTGTCTTCCTCTCCCCGTCTCCCTCCCTCTCTCTCTCCCCAGAGGGCATGGCTATCAGGACAGAGAACACCATGTCCACGCTTGGCTTTGAAGTATGTTCTTTTACATGGAAGTGTTCATAGCAATATACAGCACAATATTTTATATAACTCTCAAATATTACACAAATGATATCCTATTGCTCACATGATCCAGCAACTTTCCCTTTTTCCGCTTGGCATTACCCCTCTAAGATTGATCCATGTTGGTCTGTGTAGCTGCAGCTCATCTCTCTTAGCCACTGCGTTCTCTTCTTCCCTGTGGCTCAATCTTTATTGAGCAATGTTGCCAGGCTGGTCTCAAACTCCTCATAATGACAAACCATTGTAATTATTTCTAATTGCATCCTATGACTACAAGCCAATTGGGAAAGTGTTCAAAGGAGAATTAAAACCTTTCTATGAAGAATTAAATCTCGTTGAAATCTGAGCTGTAGTACCTAACTATGCCAGCATGTACTTTGGTGTGATAAGGATGTCAATCTTGTATCTTCTTCCTCATGGACTATTAGATTGTTACAATGCAAGAAGGGACATTTGTCTTCTTAGGTTTAGAAGCAAGCACTGTCATCTAAATATTTGCCTAGGAGTTGAATGTATGGAACAAAATGTATCCACGTACAAGCATCTTTTACCAGATTTTGCTGAATTGTTCTCTGCTTCCAATTGCAGTCCTGCCAGCATACAGATGTTCCATTTTCCACATCCTCAGCCATTCTTCCCATAAAATACAAATGTTTTTGCTGTTCTAATGGATGATGAGAAAGGGTCTATCTTTGTGATTTTGATTTGTGCTTTCTTAATTGCTGGCAAGTTTGAGCAACTTCTGTTGCTCAAATTCAGATAATTTACCTGGGCTCCTCTTCTCTGAGTTGTCTCTCCCTGGCTCTTGTTTAGAGCAGGACCTTGCTCTATAAACGATCAAAACTCATCCTTCATCAGTTATGTGCACCGACCATGTGTAGTCTCAGATTCTGGCTGTCTTTGCCTTTGAAATACCTCGTATTTTACAGACGTTTTACATTTAAATGTGGTAAATCTATCAGTTGTTTCCATTGTGTCTTGTACCTTTAAGTCTGTTTCAAGACATCAAGACATTTTTCTCTGTACAGAATCATAAAATAGTCTCTTATAATCTATTCTAAGAGTTTTATTGTTTCACCTTTTTGCACTGAAGTCTGTAGTCAACTTTGGATTTACTTTTGCATATGAAGAAAAGCATATAGTGCGTATAATTTACTTTTGCATATGAAAGGAAAGCATACAATGGGGCATACTTCAAATGGGCAGGCAGATATATTAGCAACATTTGCAGAATGCCCTATCACATCTCAGCTTATGTACAGGGCACTTCTGTGACCCATGTATGAGGGCTCTTTCTGGGCTCCCTGTTTTTTATTTTTTTCAGGAACATGTTTTTTAAATCCCTATTAAATTCCACATGGTTTTTATTTTTAATATAGTGAGCAATATGCAGGGCATTTTGCCTTGATGTTGCCTGTAATCGTTTTAAAACAATGTATGATATTTACTTGGGGTTTTATCATTTTTTTTTTGAAAGAAAGAAAAAGAGAGGAAAGAAAGTGAGAGTGAAAGAAAGAAAAAAAAGAATGTATGAGAGAAAGAAAGAGGAAGAGAAAGAGGGAGAGAGAACGGGATTCTTGTTCTATTGCCCAGGCTAGAATGCAGTC